>JAGFPH010001882.1:107940-147938 GCA_018207615.1 Philaenus spumarius
ATCATTAGTTTAACTTTACGGTTTCTCTACAAACAGTACATGAAAGATTTTTTTAAATATCAACAAAAGTGTAATTATTAGTTTTACGCAATACTATGTCACTTTACTAGTTAATTGTGTTACAAGTTACTTTATGCGGGTCCTTGTTAGCAAACTTATTGTTGTTTCTAACAGTAAAGCACTGAACTACCTAATTAAATTACGGTGAGTAAATATATTTCATATCATACGAACTTTAAATTAGAGTACTCTTGTAAGAATGTTTAGAACACATTTTTTGCACTTATATATAATCTTGTATATTTTGATGATAGAAACAGTAGCAAGGTAAGTTTAAATCAAATATGTAACCAGAAACAAAATCTTTTATATCACAAATGATTAAATAAAAGATATATGTAAGGACATGTTTTAGAAATAATACCGGTAATGTATTTTTGCAAAATATAGAATCACTATTTAAATGATTATTAATACCTATTTGGTTTGCGTGAATGGTATTTATAAATTTGGATGCTATCACATTCTAAAAGTATTAAATTTTGTATGGAGCTACTTTGTAAAATATTAAAGTAAAAAAGTTATTTTAATTTTAATCGAGGGAATTTATTTTCTTTGAGTAACAAATTGACAATGTTCACATACGATGTCAAAATGATCACTTTTTATTATCATTTATTTTATTTAAACACATATCTCTGTGAAAAGTTTTGCGTTACAATAAATATTAATGATAATAACATTTTTCAAATAAGTTGGTAAATATTTGTGTTATCGAGAAAATACATTTTGTAATGGTTAATTTCATTGACAAATTATTGTCTCATAATATTACAATAGTCTTTCCGTGATATTTTTTAAAGGACATAAATTATCATTAAATATTTATCAAGTGGTACTTTTATTGATAATAGTCATTATTTCAGTTTCTAACCGTATAAAAATGTGTGCATTTAGTAAGCTGAAATTTTGGCATTCTACACTATACATGTAGCAACGAATTGAACCGAAAGTTTTTCCTTTTACCAGTAAATACATAATTTGTTTAAATTTTTTGTTTGAATACTCTTGAAACAATGTCATGTCGATCAGAACCATTTACGGTTGGTCGTAAACGTTATGAATAGATCGTGAAGTCCATTTCCTGACATAGAAAAATTCAACCTGGATTCGTTTTCGTAGTCCCCCCACCCCCACCTAAACGAAGAAGACAAAACTACTAATCGTATTAAGTTCTCTTCATTTTCATTTCGATTAATTGCGTCCAGAAGGTGTATATAATATTTAATTATAAGTTTTTTATTTATTTGTTCTTATATCAATAGCCTTTCTGTTTCTATTTTAGCATACATATACACTAAGAACTGATTAAACAAATGTTTGTAATAATGTAATTTTTATTAAAATTAGATAGGCTTGTTCATTATTATTGATTCATTTGATAGACTGCAAAATTATATCAGTTTTCACCATACACAAACATAAGGGGATACTGTAGAGAATCATAAGATCTGTGAGTTCATGCAATTTGCTGTAGAGTGATGTTTTTTCTGTAAAGTTCTATGTCACATTGTTGATCTACCAAACTTCCTTTGTTGTCTGTCAATTATAACGACCTCTGTGCTCTGTCGAAGTACGTTGATCAGTTGATTAACAACTATTTTATAATTATATTAATTTGCATTAGGTAGGAAAGATTGAAGAGCAGTTTTAAAATCACGAATAAGAAAGTTTTAAAAAATTTTAAATTTCGCATTCTTGCTTCAATTTGTTGCACATAATTACTTATAAAAATATATTAGTGAAAAGGAATCTTTCGCATTTTCTACTGGAAGTAACGCAAAAATTTAATGATAAACTAATAATTAAGTGTTGACCTTGTACTTTAAATGTGGGCATAACATTTCCTTCAATTATTTTGCCCCGAAAGAAGTCATTTGAAAAGCTGAATTTATCACATCTAATATTATAAAGGATATTTTTGTATAGATTGTTATATTCGCTATACAGCAAAATTTAAGGGGTTCAGGAGGTTGTTGAATTAAACCCAAACGTAATTTTCCAGTAGAACAACACATTATTTTGTCTCATCTTTCCGCCTCAAAGCTCTCCAGAAGGTGCTAGATATATTTAAAAGACCTATCTCTATCGATGCAGAATAATTAATTTTGGAATTGTAATTAAACACATTATTGTATTTTTCCTGCCATTCAATATTACGCAGGTTAGTTCTTCTAAGTTGGTCATTATTCATTCGATATTGTCTGTTTTTCAAAATAATTTTTTTACAGAAATTTTTATTATTTTGAGAATAAAAAGTAGCCTAAAATATTTTCTAAAACGTCCTCTACATGCTAATGAAAGATTCGTCAAAATTGGTTTAGCTATTCCGGAGATTAGCCCTGCCAAACAGACAGGCAGACAAAAAAAATTATAAATGTGTGTTTAGGGTTTGATAATGTCTGAATAACCATATATGGGCTTCGAAAAAAGCTGACACTCCAATTTTATTTATATGTTTGATGTTAGTAGATGGATATAAACAGAATTTATTTTGTTACATTCTTTTTATTGTGTATTAAAAGTCATATGTAATACATAAATTGTTTCATACCTACTCCAATAAATATTTATGTATGCTACTAAAATAAAGAGATTGTTTTTGTTTTTTCCTAAAACACTTTTCCATATTAAATTACATATTCAACATAAAGACATACGTTAACTAAATTGTCATCGAAATATAATAACGTTTTTTTACTATTTCATTGTTACATTTACATTACTTTTAAGTATTTGGTTTAAAATTTAAATGTAACAATGTCGTTTGAAAAATAATTATTTAATAAGCTCACAATCTTACTTAGTCCAATATGTTTATTGTTTGAACTACTCAAAGAAGTCCCAGGCTGCAGTTAGTTACTTATTGTCTGACATTTTGTTGACATGACCTCAATTTAGTCTTAAATAAGAATGTATACATTTGCCCCACTGTCTGAAAAGTCTATGCGTTAACCACAAGATATCATGTTTGCTAAAGTATTATGATTTTTAGATGTAATCTTACTAAATATAATGACACAATAGTAATATATTGTTTGTTATGTAGTTCGAAGAAATAGCAAAAAATTAAAACGGAATGGTATTAGTTTTTTTATTTATATGAAGATATGAAACAGTAGTAATGAAAATATTATTTTATAGTCGTCCTAGATGTCATTAATCTCAAGCATTTGAATACAATAACGTACTGTTTTCGGTCTTCTAATTATATAACAATTTGATATTTACTAGAGAGGTACGTTTTATTTGGTAACCAAGAAAATTATATATTTTTTTAAGTTTACAGTATTGTTAAAAGTGAGCATATTATATGCCTTAAGTTATATATCCTAACCGTAGCAAGTGAACAAAGGAAACTAATACGACAATTTAACATCTGTTAAATAAAAATGTTATTTAAAATTGCATCAAATATTTCTTTCGATACGTTTATAAATTGTTACAATGCTAACAGCTTTGTAGTAATTATTTGTTAAAAATGTGTATTATAATTTATGTTAAAAAAATACAAGACTTAAATATAATATACATAAAAAAAAAAATTCAATTAAATTTTGTTTTTACTTTTGTAGGTTTGGTATATATGTTTTATTTTGTAAGTATCTGTATATACTGATTATGTAACATTTTCTGTATTAATTTATGTAATAAATTGTTAAATATTTACGACTAACTTGTTTTTACAACATTATTATAACGTTTAAAAGAACTTCTATCAAAGAGTATTGATATTTTAAAATTGCCCAATAGATTAGTTAAAAACCACCACAGAGATTATTATCAAGAAGTAATATCTTTACGTTACTAATATTCTACAACCTTTTTATGATCACATTAAATACTTATAGTTTATGAACTGAGTTTAGAGTTATAGAAGAACAGAATGCTATTAAAAAATATTCATATATCAATACATGTAATTTTGCAGCATTAGAAGATATTAAACTTTTCAATAATTTGAAAAACATTCTTGTTAATTACTATTTGTTTCTTTAAATTTTGAATAAATTTAAAATAAAGTAATGATTTATAATAAGTAGTATAATGCTATAAACAATTAAGTCCTTTATAAAAAATACAAAATGTTAAATTACTTTTTAAGTACATTTTCGACTTGAAAGTTACCATTCTAGTTTTAATTTATCAATTTAACTAAATAATATAAAAAAGTATGCAAGACAAAAATTTCTTGTAGTAATTTAAAAAATACAAAATATTAAGAAAAAAGTTATCTATTTAGTAAACATTATTTTATTTACAAACTGAACATTGATAATTTAAGTCAACTTTGTTTTAATTTTGGATAAACGTATTATTTAATAAAAGACAAATACAATCTCCAGTTAAATCATATCCAAAAACGGTAAAATTAGAAGCGAAATTAAGATATCGATACAATTTATTTAAAATTATTGAAACATTAAATAATATATATATATATAATGATTCCAGCCAGGTATATGATATTAAATCTTGAGGTTATGAAGAGTTGACTATTTTTAATACAAATCCTGACCTTTTAAAAAGTGAAGTGTCGAAATTTGCAGAAAGCCGAACATGCCTTTACACATTATTAATTCTTACATTATTCAATTTATTTCCACTAGAATAGTTAATTTACAAATGTATAATATAAGTTAGAATTAACATTATTTAGCCCAAATGGTAAATCTTTAAAGAAGTTCACCAAGCTGTCTTGTTTAACTCTGTAACAATGTTTGTTGGTGTTTTCTAAGACTTAATTATGTTTATTTTTTCAATTTTAAAATATAAAAAATAGTAATATCGCCAGCTTTAATATGTAACAATAACAAATGGATTTTTGTTTAGTATGTTTAAGCTATTATACACGACTATGGAAAGGGTTTTGTTTTGCAAATATTCTTCAAATATATATTTTTAAATGGATCTATGTTAACTTACAACATTGAAATTGATTAACATTGAAATTAGTTTCAAAGCTGTTCATCTGCACAATGTAATGTTTATACACATCATCAAATTACATCCTCTAATAAGGGAACTATAACAGATTTATCTCGCTTAAAATTATGAATAGCAGTTGTCCTTGGTCATCTATATTAGAGGTTTTCTAATAAATATGATATAATAAAAATGGTAAATCTATGTTAGTTTTTTTTATTTACTTTTCGCATACACTAGGTAATTGCAACTTTACGATAAAATCAAGGTATCTTTATCCTATTTTAAATAGAATACCACAGCTCTGTCTTTTAATATAGTAGAATATTGGGAAAAATTAAGTAGTTGATGTAAATAATTTCTTATTTTTACTACATCCAAGTTAAATAACTCATAATTTAAAACTTTATTAATATAACTTAATATTTAAAAAAAAATCTTTTGTATTACAGTTTAGTACATTACTTAATATATTTCATCTGAACAAAACAAACGACCGTAATTAGTGGCATTGTGGCCAGAGTACAAGCAATAGAACCTTAACTAAACTGTACTTAGGGTAAATATATTGGTCTTGGGTACCTTCATGTCTAAGTAGGTTCATTCATAAACTTAAATCAATCTAATAAAAGAGCGTTAGAATGTGTACACGATAATCAATATAACAAAGGTTGTATAACATTACATTTATAATTAGAAAATTACGAAATATATGTTTAGAACATAAAGACTTCTACAATTGTAAAATTATATATATATTTGAGTTTCTAAGTGCAATTAATTGTATTTGTTCTTTGGGTGATTTGCTAATAATTAATAAAAACCATCCAGAGACGCAAATTTATAGGTTGTAAGACCGCAGATAAATAAATATTACTTTTAAAATTTTAAATATGAATAACAATTAAATTATAAGTTATAGTTGTTGTATAAGTTTCCTTGTCATGGAATTATATTTACCATCAGTCGACTACAAATAAATAACTTCAAATTAATTATCAAATATTTAACTTGTTATAGTAATTTAGGAAAAACAAACATGTTATCTTATAAAAGAGAAGGAAATTAACACTCAAAATAATAAGAAAAACTTTACAAGGGTAGTATTTTATCTGGCCAACATAGTGAACATGTCATTATTGCGAACATAAACTGACGTAAGAATTAAAAAATTTAAAGTTTGTGTAACCATTATTTCATAATACAGCTAAAGTGGATAAATAAATACTATTTAACGAATAAATCTAACACATACAATGAAGTAATTACGTTCACTAGTTATGTTCATAAATATGTTTTAGATACTTTATATAATATTTTACTTTACGTCTGCAGATTTGACAGAAAAGTCTAATAAGACACAGTTTATTTACAATGCCATGTGCTTCAAAGAAACATCTTTAACTTTTTACTGCATTCAATCAAAAGAGTTGTGTTATGATACTGAAATAGATATTAAAATAAAGTAAGTTTGTTTAATGCAATTTTATGAAGCATAAGTGTATGTTATATCATGTATGATTTTACTAGACACTTAAAAAGATAATTTTGAATCTAGTATAAGTTCACTATATGCTTATATAATAATCAGTATAAATATTTTGTATTTATAACGTAAACATTATTTTAATATATCAGAATTTAATCAACTACTGAATTATTTTTAGCTTTAATTATTATTTTTTGAATAAAAAAAAAATATTTGTTCGATTTTAGTTTTATTCTATCGTAACATGGATTGGAAAACGTAATTTCTTAGTGAGCTACATTTCTACCTTAGGTTACATACAAATTTCTTGTTATTTTGTTTTTGAATGTTCTTGTAAACATTAATCTGTATGCATCCCTATGTCTTATCTATATTTAAACTAATACATAAAGAAAATACAAACTATTATTTGAGTATTTATTTTGTATTTTTAATTTTTTTTTTTTTTTTTGAGACATTAATAAGTTTGAATTGTGACTTAATCAATCATTTAATAATATTATTTACAATTATATCACACATTAGTGAAAACATTAGATTTCCATGCAAGTTTATAAAAAGCAATATTAATTTAAATAAATCATGTATACTGCTATGTATTACAATTTGTATATCAGTACAAACGTTGAAAATTTAAAATAAAGAGTTAAAAAAAAGTGTATGATCATTTTAATAAATCTAAGTAAAAAAAGTTTATATGGATTTAAAATATATATGTGCCATTAAAATTATCATAGTTATATTTTGATTGAGAAATAAATACGCTAGGTCATTAAAAATCAACAGTAGTTATTAGAGATTAACAGAAATAAACATATATTTTTCAACAAGATACTCATATCTACTTTTAGTAACTTATCAAATCATACAAAATATAGTTTAGAATCTGATTATTATTCTGACGTGATAATTTAGATTTTCGTACATTGTGAAAAATAGCCAAACTGTAAAATTAGTAGTATATGCACAATGTATATATAATAATGTTTATAACTCTTAGCTTTTCGTATTCTATTAATATTATTACCCTAATATAATAATATTACCCTAATCAATAATTATTAATTATTTGTTTATTAAACCAGTAGAATCAATGAAAAAAAAATTTAAATAATTTATATGAATGTATACTTGTTCTGTATTCATTTACATATTTACTGTAAAATTTATTATTTTATAAGATGATTTATTTTATATTAATAATTTTTAGTATAAAAAAAGTTCAGTAGAAAGTTTTAAACTACGAAACACATTGATAAATTACAAATTGTCACTTGCAGTTCCTTTCAAGCAGACAAATGATAAATGGGGTTCTTTACCCTTGACTTTGATGTAATTAATTAAGTTGGTTTATAAAAAAACATATAAATATACGACGTATTTTTATGAGCATTTGTAGTCTTAATATCATATTTTAATAATGTTTCTGTTAATGTTTGGATGAAGAAAAATGCTTTAGTATAATTTTGCTTATTTAAAGTATTTCCATTGACAGCTTCAATTGTAAATGTTTTATTCAGAAAACAGTATATAGAAGGATAAGTTGACAAACATAGTACCATAATGCATTTTTTTGCCTTGAAACTGGCACTAACCACAATGTATATAAATAATTTACAGTTAAATAATATAAAATATATAATATATATCAGATAGTAAAAATATATTCATAGTGTTACATATAAAAAAAAATATTCTTTACACTTTTTACACTTTTGTCTTATCATCTTTAGATCCTGCAAAGAAATATAAACTAGGTAACATATAAAATTCATAAGGTGTAACATATAATATGAACAATCCAGCCATTGTTCTATCTACTTTTCAAATAGAAGGTGCACATACAATACTTCCTTTAATGTATCACAGCTTTCTTTATTCAGTGCATTAAAATGATGAGCAAAAATAAAGTTGTAAAATATTATATAAATACAATAGTTATTTTTTGGTATGAGAATACGTAAAATAGAATGGATTCATTTAAAGCAAAAGAACATTCCTTATATGAACAGATGATGTAACACTCTTAGAATAAAAAAAATATTTACATACGAATTATAAAATTGTTGTTATTGTATGGTTAACAAATAATAATACATAATAATTTGTTACTTTTTCGTTTTTAATGTTATTAATTAATTTAATTTAAGTATATATTTTTTTACTTTAATTTTGCTTTTGTATTTCCCTTCTGATATAAAATAAATGCTTCAAATTGAAAGGACATATTTGTCCGATTTTGTTTGCACATTCACAAACAAATATTAACCTCAAATTACTGTACACTTACAAAACAAAATATGACTTCATTAAAAGTATTTAAATATCTCATTAAATTTATTTAAAGATTTAGTTCTCGGTTTATGCTTTCTTTATCAAAGCAAATTTTATTAGTTCTTTATATTAAGGATTTGCACTGTTCATTTCTTGACTGAAGTAGGGTGGTAAGACAAAAGTTTAGGTTACGACCGGTTTGTGTATTTTTGCTGTAAACCGATATCTTAAGGACATAATTAATTGTTTCAACACATAAGTCTAAAAATTTAAGCGTAATATTAAGAATGGTTTGTCTATAGGAATTCTAAGAAGAACTATATATGTGTCTATAAGAATAGTATGCACATTGAGTGCCAGAACTGTGATCTCTTTACGACTTTGCAATATAATGTACACTATAAAAGAGGTTTGCAGTTAGTGGGTAATATCTCTTCTAAAGTTTTTCAATAACAGAATCTAGCAACACAAATTTAATCTGAACGTCATTTATTTTGCCAACACGTGCGCAATAAAAACGCAGCACAAATAGCTTTCTACTGTTTTACAAAGAGAATAGCTTTCTACGTTGTTTAAATTTTATTGGATTCGTAGCAAATTTTAATAACTTAAAATTTATTTGAATTATTAACATTTTTAAATATTACTTTTTAAACAATATTTACTGTCTTATCTTAAACTCCAAGTGCTATATTTCAAACTGCTTGACCTAAAAAATTGCTTCCAAATCGATTTCGTAAATTTTAATGTAAAATTACTGCCCTTTTGCACTATCATTGCATCACTGTTTTCGGGGAAAAAAGGCAGTGTTATTTGACATGTCGCATGACTAGCTTCTCATTAAAACGTTTAAGTCGACTCCTACGTCTTAGAAAATTGTATAAAAAATAAAATTTACGTGAAATCGATTTGGAAGTAATGTTTTAGGTCAAGCAATATGAAATAAACATTTTTTGTCTCTTGAAATTCTTTCTAAAAACTCTTTCTTTTCGAGAAATTAGCAACTTTATGTCGATTTATTTCAACACGTTTAGGACCGCCATTTTGTTTTCGGTGGTGCGATTTTTATTTTCTATATGGCATTTTCCTAGTCTTAAATATACCTTTATAATGAGGTACTATCACATGACCATACTTCGTATTTAAAAATGTTGAGTTGCCCCCAAAATCCCCCATTTTTAAGGGACACTAAAAAATTCCGATTGCTTTAAAAGATACTTTGTGTTATTTAGTATCGTTCCTCAAAGGATATTTGTTTGTTTTAACAAACATAAAAGTTAAAGGGGGGGAGTGACTTTATAACCACTCTGTATATATTATATTATGGCTGCGTTATATTGTTATGTAGAATTAGGTGAAGTAAAACTATAAATAAATATATATTTGTTGTGCTTCCTATTATATTACTGGTATTTTTTAAATTTTGATACATATATTAGATTCAACCATAAAACTCTTAACTTTTTTAAATGGAACAATGTATTCTCATTATTAACGACGACATGGAAAGCACTTTATGTTTGCAACTGTAACTCAATTTGTACAATACAGATAGGCTTTATTACTATCCTAGAATCTCTGACTTAGTTCCTGTTTGTCTTAAATTAAAATGTTTCTTCTTGTTTTAGCTTATTTCTGTTTATTTACAATAGTTCTAATAGTTCAACCTTAGTCACCTTACTTCATTGCAAATATGTTTCTCCAATATTAATTTTATATTGTTAAAACATACATATAAGTCATATATATTTTAAAACATATTATACAGAGATCCATATAACTATCAATGTAGGACAACAATTTGGGGTTTGATAAAATGTTAATATTAATAAATAATGCAAAATAGAGCTGCGTCTATTTTTATCATTTCCGGTAAAATGAAAGTATATTGTCCCAGATCTGAAGGGGGTTGAGCATGCATAGAAAGCTTGAAGCAAGTTTATTTCTGATTATTGTTATAGGCACTATAATAGTGACAATGAAAAGCCATGTCGTCGCCCCCCAGCGTGGTCGACATCACAAGGGGGGAGGGGAATGTGATGGGGGTGCCGTTTACTAATACGCTTACAACTTGAGAACCGTTCAAAATAGAACATTGAAAAAACAACAATATAATTCATAAGATATGAGCTTTAAAAAAGATTTTTACGTTTATAGTCGCATAGTTTTTGGTTTATAAGGAAGAGCACTTTTATTTTGCAATGAACAAAAATGGTGAATAAAATAAGCAATACCTATAGTTTTGTAAGTTCCTTAAAAAATTTAAGAAAGCATGTTGAACAGTTAATGCTACTGTATAGGATATACTATGGCAATGAAGATCCTAATTGATTAGGCGCCTGCATTTTTACTATATATTTATGTTGCCTGTTCGTATTTGTCATTTCCTGTCTCAACTTGTTACTGTCCATTGTACCTAACCAGTTTTTGCTGAATGAAAAGCAAAAATTCTTAGTCAAACTCTTTACTTTAAATTTGTATTAACTTGGTGATTGGCACAGGATAATGCAGAATACCCACCTACGCCCTAACTCATCATTGATGGATATAAAGTTTTTCATGACAGTATAAAACATATCTGTTGTTGTGGGCGGTTCTGGAAATAACGCACAATATCCAATGGTTGTAGTTGGTATATCAGACTTGGAAATAATTTGATGAAAAGTGATCTATCCAGGGCACACATCAGTTGCTTGTAGTAAACTGTCGACGTTTACAAATTCATGTTCCATTTTGCAAAGGACCCAAACTAAATCACTTGATTATCATCTTCATTACTGGTTATATTTGTTGAATCAAACATTTCTTTATATATTTCCTTTCACTTTTTATTCCGACAGACATTACTTGGCAATTTGGAACGGTATTAAATCATTACAATTAACGTTTGAGGTATGTGCTTTCTTTCGATGTTGTTTGAAAATGGTCACGGTCAATTGATGTCTGGTATATATAATACCATTGCAGTGGCATGCGTTCTTCTTTTCCCATCTAATGTTTCCTTTCTAAAGTCATCAGTGGAGAAAAATATCAGGACCACGAAATATATTTGAAGGTAGACGTACAATTTCGGTTTATTTCTTAATTATGATGTCATTGGCGGCTTTTCTATCGATTCTCTTTAGGCCTGGATAACTAATACAGTGCCCGAGCCTGTTTAGTACAGTAATTAATAATTTTGATCTGCTGAAGTGATGTATGTATTTCGCTAAAGAAACGTGTTTTGGAGTTTGTGAGATAGGAAAAATCCACTACATTGAGAAACACTTTCTTCTTACATAATCATTATCACACGATCCTTACCAAGTAAGAATATGTTTTTGTGAAAACGATTATACAGTATCGGAAAATTAAAGTTAATAAATTTGTCTGTAATCACTGTATCGTTGCTTACAAATCCGTTAATATTAAATGAGTTGGTTTTAATCTCCTCTTTCATATCGTCCACATTATTTAGTGATTTTCCCGAAATATTTCTGAGACTTTAGTTAGAAATATGTTAGTGTTTTTTAAGTGTTTTTAAATGTTTTTAAATGTTTTTACGTTTTTTGACGAGCATTGTGTATATGCCATACAAAATCAGATTTGATAATGCCTGAACAATAGGCGAAACGCGTCATCTGTAACCGTGACAAAAAAAAGGACTGCGAGCAGAAACGCCGAAAAAGGTATTTATATAGTATATATAATATTCCAGTCCAGTAAGGCAAACGCAAACATATCAAAAAAAGTTTATAGTTGAATTGAAATACGGTAGTAGGCCTGGAACAGGTGTATTAGTGCCCGACTGCCCCCTCCTTGTTGAGTGGAGGCCGGGGTGGGAGTGAGGGAAGGGGACTGGCATCAATAGCGGCGGAGTTTTGTTTGCGCAGGCGTCAGTCGCTCTGATGAGTAGTTGGTGGGGGGATTGCACCTATTGTGTAATAGAGTATCGTGATTCAGCATTTTGTTTGTTTCTGCAGTGCGCTTTTTTGTTGTGAGCTAAAATGGCCCATTCTAAATCAGTGAATACGAGACAAATGTAGGAGTGCCCTATTTTTCAGTAGAGGGAGAGTAGTAGAACTTCAGAGAATAGTAAAGTTTAGTCAAGAACAAGCAAAAAACGCTAGTGTATCAGAAACGGGAATTGACAAAAATGATAGCGAGGAAGGGGAAGTAGACTTGGTTTGTGAAGAACAGCAGTTTTATTTTCCAGAAGTATTAAGCCAACCTTTGAATTTACAAGAAGATCTAAATCTACCAGGCCCTTCTAAACTCAAAAAAGAGAAAAATATTAGCACGCAAATGCGTACTAATCTGCCATCTGTTGCTTCCATCTGTGACCGTACGGGAGTGTCAGACAGAGCTGCTGCAGCTATAGCTAGTGCTGCGTTACATGATTTAGGTATTATCACGGAGGAAGATAAAACCAAAGTGATAGACAGAATGAAAATTAGACGTGAAAGGTCAACAAATCGAAGAGATCTCTCGAACAATAGTCTTCATGGCCAGATAACAGAAAATAGAGGGCTTTTTTTGATGGAAGAAAAGACAAAACAATTGTTCAAGAAAAGAAAGGAAGTAAGTTTTATAAAAAAGTTATTTCAGAAGAACATGTTTCACTAATAGAGGAACCCAACTCTAAGTTTTTAGGGCATGTAACACCCAAATCCGGCACTGGAAAAGACATAGCGAACAGTATAATGGAGTTTTTTGAAAATAGAGAACACCACAAACAACTTTTTAACTTTACTGCTATTGGGTGTGATGGAACTGTTGTAAATACCGGACATAATAATGGTGTGATTTCTTTGTTGGAAAATGGAATCGGAAGACCATTACAATGGTTAGTTTGTCTGTTCAATCGAAACGAGTTACCATTGAGACATCTTTTTTGCCATTTAGATGGTAAAACGAAGGGACCAAATGAGTTTAAAGGTGAAATAGGCCAACAGCTTGAACACTGTGCTGATCTCCCTGTGGTTACTTTCTCACCAATTGAAAATAACCTTCCTGTTTTGGATAACACAAACGATTTAAGTTCAGATCAGAAGTACTTATGGGAAATGTGTATCGCGGTGTCAAGTGGAAATTGCTCTCAAGATCTATCTTTGAGGAACCCTGGAAAACTTGCTCACTCTAGGTGACTTACATTAGCAAACCGTATACTTAGATTGTATGTGGCAACTGAAAGTCCAACTGCAAGCCTTAAGTCTCTGGTTGCGTACATTGTGAAAGTGTATGCACCTGTATGGTTTAATATTAAGTTGAAACCTTCATGTACTAATGGCTCCAAACATCTGTTTAAGCTAATCTCATATTCACGATATCTCTCTGATGATTTAAAGAAGGTTATAGATCCAGTTATACAAAGAAATGGGTATTTCGCTGCTGCAGAAAATCTCCTTTTATCTATGATATGTGACGAGCGCAAAACTGTAAGAGAACTCGGCTTACGGCGCATTTTAAAAGCAAGAACGGAAAGTAGTGATGGAGTCAGGAAGTTTAAAATTCCACAGATAAACTTTAACTCACAGGATTACATCGACATGATTTCATGGGCTGAAAATGACATAGCTGAACCCCCCTTGGTAAAACATGTTTCCTGTGAATCTCTGAAAGGATTTATAAAGAAGACATCTGAAGCTCAACCAAGTGAAGAGGACCCGCTTATTGACTTTCCCAGGTTTCCTTGTCACACCCAAGCTGTGGAGAGAGCTGTAAAATTGGTGACTGAATCTGCTCAAAGTGTATGTGGTTCAACAGCAAGAGAAGGATTTATCAGAGCAAAAATTGATTCACGTAAAATCATGCCAAAATTTGATACAAAGAAACAATTTAAAGTGTCTATGAATTAAAACAAATATTTTGAAGCTTTAACATTCGTAATCCTAAAAAGCTTTTGTTAAGGAACTAATAACATACTTTAAAAATGTATTTTGATGGGATTATATGTTTTACTTAATAAAGATGGATGTATTTAGCTTGAAAATCTTTAATTTCAACCTTAATACTCTTAAACAATAATGTTAAAAATAGATAGCACAAATTTCAAAAAAATCTAAAATTCTATTTTGTTTCTAAATAAAAAAATATTTTTCTTAAGTTATATTTTGAAGTTAATATTTTTGTACGACTTCTAGTGCTTGTATAAGTATTTACAAACATATTTTTTTACAATATAAGCACTAGAAGCCCATTTTTTTTAAATTAAAAAGTTTGAGATTTTGCTATTTTTCCTTTTTTTTATAAACTTTAAGCCCTTTGCGGCACCTCAAGATGATGCAGTAAAGCAACCAAATTTTTTTATCTTCTTTTTGAACCTAAAAGGCATCTTTTCCCCACTATTACGAATAAAAAATTAAAAAATAATAAAAAAGGGCATTTTCGTTCCACCCTAATGCAGGTGCCTAATCAATGAGTATCTTCACTGTCATAGGATATCCTCTACAGTAGCACTAATTGTTCAACATGCTTGCTTAAATTTATTGATACACTTTTAATAGCTTAAATGTCTATATTTGGCCTATTTACTGATTTTCTTAGTATACAACTATTGGTTTTGTTTATTTTATTCACCATTTTTGTTCATTTAAAAATAAAAATGGCCTTTCTCATAAAGCAATGCGACTATACACATAATGAACTTTTTTAAAGTTCATATTTTATGAAGTACATTGTTATTTTTTTTTTAATGTTCTATCTTGAAAGGTTTTCAAGTTATAAGTGTTTTAGTAAATGGTGCCCCCATCATATTCCCCCTCCTCCCTTGTGATGTCGACCACGCTGGGGGCGACGACATGGATTTTCATGATCACTATAGTACCTATAACAATACACAGAAATAAAATTGCGCCAAGCTTTCCATGCATGCTTAACCCACTTCAAATCCCAGTCTAATAAATTAAATAATCAATCTTACAAACACTATACTTTTAATGTATTACATGACATATCTTCATTTCATTTACTTTTGTTTCGTTTCTTCTTCTTTTTATCTATCAGAAATTAAAGATTGTTAAGAAGTGATTTATTTGTATATTCTTTGACTAAATTAAAATGTGTAATTTTATTTATTATATATTTCAAACCTACATAAAATGGTTCAGCTACATAACACATGATAATATTTCACTCCATTATATAGAACCTAAAATATTAAATACTAGATTTGTTTGTTTGTATGATAATTATAACAATGTTACAAAATATTTTGTATGAGACCAATCGTTTAAAGGAATACAGTTTTATTAGTTTTATCAAAGCAATTAAGGGCTGTCAGCAAACATAACCAACACATTTATTTAACCAATGTCATTACTTAAAACATAACAGAGTTCTCTATAAATGGTATAAATACTGGAAGAACGGAACACTTAACATGAATAATAAAGGGTTTACGGTGATGTAAAGCCGTAAAGACCAACTAAGGTTATAAATAAGAGTACTTTTTTGTGGAACTGCTTATGTTAGCAACGTAGGCCTAGACGACGAAATATATAATTTTTTACGAAAGCTTTATTGCCTGTTATTGTGATAAAGTTTGTAAAAAGCAAAATATGGTGAACCCACAGTTTTGTAAATATGGTAGATAATCTGTAAGCAAATCGAATGCCTATATTATAAGAAGAATCAAACGATTATTCTAATGGAATATAATTTAAGGAAAACAAAATGAATTAATGTCCAAAGAATAGAAGCTTCAATAGTTAAACTATTTAAAATCCACAACAAATTTAAATTACCTTCGTATTTAACCTTACTCGATAATATAAACAACATTGTATTTTATGATCCAGTTTGAATTAATAAATTGTTAAAATTAATTATTTTTAACACTTATGCAAAATAATATTGTTATTTTGATGAAGGCTAAAATGTTTATAAATCGATATGGTTCCTTTTTACTTCAATTACACAAAACGGTTTAGTAAGATAAAAAAATTTTAGTAAAAGATGTAATAAATAAACCACAATCTTAAATCATATTTACATCGATTATGTTGGTCTTTAATGCCAAATGTCTAAATTTATAATTATATTATATATGTTATACATGAAACTTGCTTTTGATTCACATTTACTTATTTACGTATTTTCTTTAAGTAAGAAATATATTTTTTTAAACTATCTTCCAAGTCCATATAAACACAATATTTATTGCAGTACATTATGCTATATATTCAGTCCGAGTATATTCTAAGGATCATTTGATTTTATTACACCAATGCGTATGTCTCCTGCGATTCTTGTTGAAGTAATGAATTGCGAGACTGAGTGTACGTTATTTTTTCTGCTCCCGTTTCGTTTGTATTTGTGAGGGACATACTTAACAGATAAGTATAGGTTTGGTACCAGTTGTACAGTTAGTTACTCTGACAAATTTTTCTGTGTCATAATTCAATACATTTTTATGATTGGTCCGTAAACACAACATTGTTTTATCTATATCATAACGTCTCTACCTCGGTCACCATCTTTTAATCGTGGCAACAAGAATAAATATAAGGCCACGTTATAAGTCTGTATCTGAGCCGGCTTCTTTTTTCCTCCTTCTCTATAAAGTTAAGGCTAAATTGCTTCGTCGAAATAAAACAATATTAAAACATTCAGTGTTATTCTAACAACTGTGGGTTATTTATATTTTTAGGAAATTACAACCGTTTCCTCTTTACAGAGTTTACTCTTTTATTGAATGAAAGCTCGTCTGTAAATTATTAGGACAAGGTGAACAAATAGAAAATCTTTTATTTTCTTCCACATAGCTCGCCATATGGTTTGGTATTGTTTCTTTTCTTGATTAAATCCAATTTTCTTCTAACATTTGGCAATACAGAATCTTGTAACGCGATTTTAAACTAAGAGTTTTTTTGACAGGCTGATTTATAGACTTTTGTACAGAAACTATAAAAGTGCCATCTTATATATAACTGAATTAAGTATTGCAATATTATATTTGCAGGAAATATACACTTCCTGTAATATAGACGGTAGTTGAAATGTTTCATTGACCAAAGTATTGAATCGTTTACTTTAAAAATATGCTGTGCATCACCTACAGTCTTTACCTTTCTCCCTTAAACATTTTTTTCCTTTTATAATATTGCTTAATTTACTTTATGTAAGTGAACCTAAAACTACCTATGATGCGATGTTTAAACTTGGGTGTTAGAAAAATACAATAATCGCAGAACAAACATCGTTTGTACTGTCTATGGAAAAATTTTCAAATCATTATCGTATTTAATTGAGTTTGTATTTATAAAATTGTATTATTTAACTGTTACACACAATTTCATTTAAAAAAGAATTATTAACAGGATTTACATTAGTACAGTAATTCTTTCGTCTGTAGCATAGAAAATGCAATTTTGTTAACATGTAAATTTACATAAACATGTTTTCTACATTATATACTTAATAGATAACTAGAAATAGTACTTAAACGGTGTTGACGTGCCATTAATTAATAGTGTTTGTTGCTGTACTATTAACATGGTGATAATTACGTTATGTTTACTGTTTATGGTATTAGTTAAACCTATCATTGCGTTAAATTAGGTGTATACTGGCAAATTAACATTTTGATTGATATTTAATAAATATTATATTTCATTAGTTACATGTAGCAATGCTTATGTTTAATAGGTTAAAAATGTCAAACTAACAGACGGTCGTATGGCCATTGTTAAAAATATGTTAAAAAGCTAATGTTGCTGCAATAGTTTAATATAAATAAAGCATATGTTTTATTATATTCTGTTCAATTCTATTTAATTAGTTATTTCTGGTATTTGAGATATATTGTAAAAGTCAGTAAGTATGGGGCTACTTAATTCTGTAATTAAATTTGTTGAGACTTAAATATCTCATTATGAGGTTTCGTCTTGTTAATACCAGTGATCTGAATAAAAAAATTCTGAAAGTTTGAAGATTGTATATTTAACTATTACACAAACTTATTAAGGATATATTGTACTTATGTATTTCGCGAAAACAAATAATTTTCTTCGAACGTGGCTAATAGTGCGGTCAGAGTTAATTTCATAATTCCATTATTATTGACAAAATGTTTTACTTTGTCAATGGATTTAGTCTTTGCTTAATTATTATTGAATATCGACTTCGTTGAAATTATCAAATGATTTTGCGATTGAGCGAAGAATATCATTGACCGTTGCAGGGGATCCTTATTGGTAGTTCTGCCTCGTCTCTCATTTTGAAAACCATGAATGTAGAACAAATAAATTAGTGCAAATTATACGTTGTTTGTAATGTGCTGTTTAAGTATTGTACCAATTTTTTATGTCCTGACGAACTCGTTGTGAGTTATATTTCAACACCTGGTGATGGATGAAGGCAATCATCTGACACCGTGATAATGTTTTAGCACATAAAGATGATCTACGTGCATAAATGGATATGTACGTGTAATATTTGATTACCTATATATATATAAATTGGCTAAAACATTTGCACCAATTGACTTTTTTCAGTTTCTCAACATTTAATGTTTGAGTTAACAAAAAAATACCTAATAATACATACCTTGGTGAATGTTTACTAAACCTAAACTTAAATAAAATGTTAGATTAGTATAACAATTTATTTAAAAGTCTAAAATTTAACAGCAGTTTAATGACAAATCTTTTAATGATTTATATTTGTCCCTTTTCAATTGCAGATTTCAACCTTGAAATGGAAGAGTTTCGTCCTGGTGTCGCTGCGGTTGCCCCTTTGCTCCAAAGGGCTACTTTGTAGTTTTCCGTAGTGCAAAGCTCTTGAGTCCTTTACTGATCCTGTTACTGAGTGTAGTCCCTCTTGCTGTTCCTGGTTCTCGTAGCTCGTTGCATTTGCTGGTACAACGACTCGAATTCGACAGGCTGACTTGCACAGAGATTTGTTTCTAGTTCTCGATCGTAGCTCAGACTCTCTTAACTAAAACATAAAATATATATTTATAAAATTCTTACAAGCTAGGGGGGGGGGGTCAAATCTTCTCCACTCCACTAGCAAAACATGATCTGTCACAAGGCCATGGGACACACAAAACATATAGTATACTGAGGGCTCACTTCTAGTTATATTTACTTAAGATTTCCCTTTTTTAAACTCACTTTAAATTATACTTTTAGATTTCACTCTAAATAATTTTATTTAACACATTTATCGATTTCACCGACACTAAGAACTTGTAATCCTGAATTGGCTCCTGATTCCTCGAATGGGCTCCAAACGCGTTTTTTTTTAAGAATCTCGTAGTTCCACGTGTAAATTACTTCATTTTACTAGATTCATAATTACTTCTTTACGACTTAATAGGCGATTCTTTTTAATTTGGTTGATTTTAATGTTTTATGGGAAACTATACTTTCTCATGTTGAAGATATTTTAGGTTTTAATCCTCCACCGGTTTCTTGAAGAAGACCCCGATTTTCATGGACTTGTCTTTCTCCTGTTTCCGCGTCCGTTAGAAAAACAATCTTCTCATTGGTTAAAGGTTTTACCCACCTCTCCCCATTGGCCTTTACTTTTTTTTAAATGTTTTGTCTGTTTGTAATTCCCGTCATACCATTCCCATCATAATCTGCATTGTTCGCTAAAGCAATGTGAAATGTAATCTGAATCTTTTCACTTGTTTTTAGAGCAAATTCTTCTAATGCAACTACCTTGATTGACATTTCTGGGAACTTAACATAATCCTTTACTAGTATCTGTTGTAATCTGTTAACTGTGTCCAGAGCAAAGATTTCTTCTTAACTTACTTTCTTTTAATATTGGCATATTTGTTTAGTTTGTTTTATTATCATTTTAATTGTTTAAGCCGTTTGGGATATCAGTACCCACCAAAGTATCCTTGATAATCCCTTTTGGATCCTTTTGATCCTGTGTATAATATTAGCAAAATGTATAGTTTATAAAACCTCCATCCCATGAAGATTATAATTATTATTACTGTATATCTAAACTGATGCCATACCAACAAACAGTTTTAAAACTATGCGAGTGTTTCTTTCTTGTAAGTTTTAGAACTGTTTAGGGCGAAATTTTTAAAACCTTAAAATTTATATATTATGTAAATAATTCCTAATTGATATGTGGAACTTAAAATTTGCCTGAAGCTATACCACCGTACTAATATAGTATATTCAGAGTGTCCAGAGTTCCACAGACTTAGTTATTAGATTCTAACTTCCCAACTTTCAGGACCTTACTGTTGTTGAAGTAAACAAAGTAACATTTTTGCAGTTTTTCAGACAAAAGCTTTATGTAAACTTGAAATGCAAATACAACTTTTTATAAAAAAAAAAAAAAAAATAGAATGACAAATTTTCCTTTTATTTGTAGAGCAAATATTTTGACTTGTAAAAGAACGCCTATGTGTGCATGCATATCACTTTACAACAAACAATACTTATCCAGTTATATTAAACAATGATTCAATTAATTTTCTTCAAAAATACTTACTGGAATAATACAAAAATTAGGAAACGTTTTCTTTTAAAATCAGTAGGACACAAAACAATTTAAAATGAATTACTTAAATGATTATATTTATCTGACTGCAACAAATACATGAATAGAATATAAACGAAAATTTTTCGAATACATAAAATATTCAGTATTTTTAACAGCGATTGGCTGAAACGCTTTTTGTTTAAAATGCTTTACTTGAAATAAATGGGACCGATATCCAGCTTACAGGTTTATCATAAATTCCAGCAAAATGAAGTGCACTTTAAAATAGAAGATTCAATTACTATAAGGAAAATATCTTAGAATTTCGGAAAAAGAGAAGTTTTAGAATGTTTCTAGCATCATGAACCTTAGACATTATTTCTAGTCTAATTAAACAATTAATTTATGTTTCCGTAACTAAAAAGTAGAGGTCAAGAGTATGTTTTAGTTGAGACATCTTATATCGTGTCAATCGATAAAAACATTTTTTTAATTGTTTCCATGAAAGAGTATATGACACAATTCCAACTGCAATATATAGCGAGTATATGAATACATCAGCCTAAATAGTTTCAGAACATGCTAAAGATAGCAGGTACTATTTACGCAACAGAGCGCTTACTTGATTTAACGGGCCAAGAGCAGACCAAGCTAGTGTGTTAGCCAGAATGTAATTTGCCATTACAGAATTTAAAATCAGCAGATGAGGTTATAATTTATGCATTTTTCATTTGTTATATTATGGGAGATGTACCACTCACATTTGTTCAGATTTCGGGGAAATTCCTACATGTGGTAACCAATTATCAATAAAACGACATTCGAATCACTCTTTATCAATATTTCAAGCATACAGCAAAATATATGGAACGGCAGAGACGAAATCATCTTGTAGATCAACCAGCATAGTATGTTATACGCGGTGTTCATCAAATCAGACTTGATAATTTTTAGCTTGTATAAGAAGATTTCAAAACTAATATAGTAAATTTCCTTATTGATCACTGCCAAAACATGTCTTTATTTGAGTATTGCAAACATAAAATCGTTTGTATTAATAATGGAAACAAGTGCTGCAAGTTAACAGCTGCGGAAGATGTTATATTTCGAACCGTACAAGATGATTTGTCATGTGCACATGAAGGCTGATGCGATAATTTTTTTTATTATTTCACGATACAATGATGCAAAATACTTTATTGTGAGATCCAATTGAACGGATGTACTTATTATATTGCTATGAAATGTTCATAAAGTAAAGTAAGGTATCTATATTTTTATGGAGGTTGGTTATTTACTAATAACTCTCTTCGATACATTGAATTGCATAAATTGCACAATGAACTTGGTAAAGACAAATTCATTGCCTTGCCTAGGTTACATGCTTTCACAGGATCTGATACTACATCCAGCTTCTTCAAGAAAGGAAAGTTACACTTTTCAAAATAATAAAGAAAAATTAAATATTCCCTTTATACTTTAAGAAAATCTATAGTGACGACAAGAGATAAACATATACGTTGATTAAACATTAACATTGAGCATCTCAAACTTCAACTAATCCATGATTAGTCAACTAAACCTCCATCCCTTTCTTCCATTATGCCACACATTAGAAGGGTGATATTCCACACAGTAATATTCACGAATGCAGATCATGACAATCCAATAGATAATTGGAACGATCAAGATTTTGGCTGGTGAATCCAACAGGATGGTGGGATGGTACCCATGTGGTGTGACGGAGACATTGTCCCTCCAATTGTAATGATCACCTATCCACAGATCACAGAACACAACGAGACTTGTGAGTAAAAAAAATTGTACATCCTGAACCCTTTCCTTCTTCCTGCATATCAAACAATTTCGAATAAGTAAATTTGTTGTTATATTTGCAGCTGAAGAACTTCCTGACGCTGAATTGGACTAAGAAGAAGATTACGAGGATGTCGAAAACTAACGGACGTACAGATAATGCCAAGTAGCGTGAAGCGTCACTTGAGCATGCGCTATAACGTCTTACCCTCTCCTACACGACTGTGAGTCTTTAGTTCAGTCACCACCAAAAAGTGTTGATATGCAATCAAGACGACTACATAGCAGACAAGAATTAGGAAGGGCAGGTGGCTCTGACTGTACTGCACAGCGAGAGGGGAAATGTGGTGGGAGCCGGCGTAGGAGACTTGCACACCCCCTCTTCGCGCTCCATCCTAATTGGCTCTATCTGTATTAATATTTCATATTGCATTTCAATCAGTTACTTACTTAATTAGCATATTATATTATGTAATAACCCATACTATTTGTATATATGACATATGTATGTAATAACTAATATATTAATGACATTTAATTTAAGTAATAACTTTATGTTGAATATAGAAAATCCTCATTTATTAGTATTCAAATTGTTGACCATGTTTATATTTCCGACAAGAGTTTCGAATGACATAAGAACTAGTCTGACGGCCCGTTTTCGACGGCTTTAGACTTCTAGACCAAACAAATTGTGTTTATAAATAGAAAAACCAAACAATTAGATCTCAATCAAGTATATACGTATCTTTAAATTCTTCTTTTTTTTATTTTAGGGCAAATTTTCCGTTTTATAATAACCGGTCTGGCAGCCAATTTCTGACAACTTTCGACCAGCCAGATCACATAATTCGTGTTTAGAAACCGTAAAAATAAAAAAGTATACCAAAATAAAAAATTTAACTTTTCTATTATATTTTGCAAGTTTTGGGTGAATTTAGCGTGCGCCACACCCCATTCTGGCGGATACTGGCTTACAGACAACGATATGTTATTTTGAAGTGGATGATACGAAAAAATGAATAATGAAACAAATGTATATCTTTCCAATAACACATTTTGTGGCTGGGTATTTGACTATGATTATAACAAAACTTGAACCAGGTGCATCTTTTAAAACACATCTGGGTGTTCGGGAGGCAATTTTGTCGACCATGGTGTGTCACAGTTTCCACGAGTTTTTCTTTATTTAAAAAGTATGTTTCGAAATAAATAGGACGAGTAAATACTGAAATTGAAGTCCAAGCACATTAGTGGAAACAAATTTACACATTTTAACTAGAAAAGTTAAAACGAAAATTGTTATCTTAACATCAAATAAAAATTTATCGAGTTAAAATGTCTATTTTAAAGTAAATGACACTAAATCGGCATCAAATGTTTAGACCATCTTTTTATAAATGAGGCAGTTGGTTTTAAAAATTTCTTATGCCTATTATAAAAAGACTTTAAAAAATATATTTCTAGAGAAACCATTAATCTTAATATTTCCACTTTTCAGATTATCATTTTTATAATAAACATTTTCATCTAATAACATTTAATAAGAAATAAAAAATTCTGAAATATCTGTCTTAAAATAAAGTGAACTATCAACTAGCTATTGCAAAACTAGAATAGTTTACATTAGAATAGTAAAAAACCACCTTGGCGAACACAAATATATATTTTCGCAAATAAATGTCTCATTTATATAAGAAAATTAGCATCCTTTTTTTTTAAAGATTAAAATTAAATTCCACTTTAGAGGTTACGTTTTACAACAAAATACACTAAATAAGTAAAATGCAGAAAAAAGGTATTACATTCAATCAGTAATATCTATCGTAAAATTAAATTAATTATAAACATATGCTTTTAAAATAAACATATTTTAAGGTGTGTTGTAAAAATCTAAGAAAGAATATGGAAATATTTACTTACATATTTTAAGTCGATGTGTAAATAAAGTTGTCCTAGGGTAGGAAGTTGGCTAGATACTGACTCGACTAAATTGTTGGCTATTCCGGTGTGGCTAAGGTAAATAGTGTGTCCGCAATATGACATGATCCTGCTAAAGGTAGCATTACTAGACAATGCTATGGGGTACAAGACAATATCCCTTCCAACTATGCTATGGGGTAGGAACGTGATCTAAACTTAAAAAAGGAATATAATCTGCAGCCATAGCACCCGGATAAATTTAATTTATATATTAAATATGTATAAATATGTTATCAAATTAGTTCTTATCTGCATAGTTATCGTAAATGATTCTATACTGTTTCACATTTTATATTTGACACTGTGTATTCCTTTGCTGAATAAATAAATATTATTATCAACAATACACAGAATATATCCAATTTGCTTTGGTTTTAAAATTATGTCAAACACTATTTTTTACAACATCTTATAATTGATTTATTATTGCATGTTTACTTATCATTACATGTTAAGTTACTTACCTTTCAGAGCAGTATTATTTTCTTTCTTGTATAATAAATTTAAGACCAAATGTTTTCCAACTTCATGAGTGTTCCTTACAAGAGCGTTAAAGTAAATAAATCAAAACCAGATGGAACTAACACAATGAATTTTCGAAAACAAGTGTTCCTTCGTATTTTCTTTAAAACAATTATAAGTCTTTCAATGTAAATACGAATAATTATTATTTTATAGTCGTATATTTACAGAAACACATTTAATTTTTGAAATAACAATTCAACAAATTTGATGGTACTTATTTTTATGACTATTATTTACTGCTTTCTCTCCAGTAAATAAACCTTTTCCCTAATGCAATAAAAACTTTGCAAGAAATAAGAACCATTCACTGACGTACTAGAACAGAAAATTCACTTCAAACACTCAATTTTACTTCCTTTCAACTACTTTACGTTTAGATTTACTACAACCATTAAACCTATTACGATTGTCGCAAATAAATATTTCGCTTTAAGGTTGTATATATACTCAAATCGTGCAAGACATTTCCTCCATTTCAAAAATATGTTTTAACAATTACACATATTATATAAAAACTTTTATTGCATATTTCTTTAAATACATAGAAAAGAAGAAAATGCGTTAACTTTTTGTTTAAGTGTGTACTTACTTTTATAAAGTAACATTCATGTTCAATGATGCACTTTATAAAATAATAAACCAAACAAAAGCTAAGTAACTTTTAATTAAAACTGTTGTATATGGTGTGGATTTTTATATTTAATTTCATAAATATATTGTCTAACATCTATACAAAATTAACTTTTAATTAATATTAAAATAATAAAAGCAATAGACACACATTTTAAATTGAAAACACTTTAATTGTATACTCTAAAATACACAAACAAATAACATTATTTCACTTGCTTAGAGAATATTTTCTATTATTACAATATACGAAAAATATAAAAAATGGTTTTGTCTTTACTGTTCTGTTGATAGGCCCATCACCCCATAACAACAACAAAATGTCCTTGTATGTTGGTTGCTTTGAATGACCATTTTAGTGACATTTTAAAACTTTGTATTAACAAAGGGCATCAACACTCAAATGCAAAGATAAAAATAATTAGTGTACGTTTCCATTATAAATGAACTTGTATTTGATTTTCCTAAATGGTCTACCTATTCAAATATTTTATATTATTTTTACAAATTCTTACTTTTTACTGTACTGTCTTACAGTTTACTCGATAGTTGACAGTAAAAGATGTTCGTTCAAGTATATTGAATTCTACTGGGTGGTGCAAACAAACTCCCACTTGCATTTCGGTGAGTGTTAATTTACATGAGTTTTTGTACCTTTGACGGAGAGAGCCGAGTAATTAATCACTTCAGCCAATGAGTGCTTGTCATCCACTACTTTAGATAGCATCTAGTATAACGGTGCATGTTACCTATAAGGATTTAAACAACAAACTATTTTATCTAAATATAGCGATTGGGTGTCAATTAATATATTCGTACGTGTATCTACTATAGCATAGCACTACATGGGATGGTCTCTGCAGTCTCTTATGCCTTACAGCAGAACCATCATAACCATAAGTTTTGTTCTTCGTTAACAAATACTATTTTCCATACATGTTCCTTGAATGGGACAGGTCCAGTAATAAAATAAAGTGCCTCCCTAATTAAATTTCTTCTAAGAAGAAAATGGACTTAGTAATTTAGCTTTTTTTGGCCTCGCATGTATAAGCATGTTTGTTATCAGTGTTTATAAAAATATTCTTAAGTTCGTAGGCTCTCTCAATTCACAGTTGCGGGAACTAAGAATGGAAAACTATTCTGCTTGAATTACAGTAGTGTACTAAGCTAATCATAAGCAGAATTGTGTTTACTTAATATAAGTGCCGGTCCCTAACATGGTTATTTCATTAGACAGTAGCCTAGTGACAACTGCAGCCATTGACAACTTATCATGAAGTCTCATTTGGATTAAAACGTATGTAACTGCACATATTACAACAACCGTCACTTTATTCTACTAAGTAAAATTCTTAATTATTTACTTCTTACCAGAAAATTCAAAATTTGAGAATTTTTCCGTAAATTTTGAAACAATGTATTTTGGGTTTAACCAGAGTTAAAGCTTTATTGACGGGAAGCAGTGGGGAGTTGTAGTTTACACTCGCCTTTAGTGTTGCTACATTCAAGCTTCCAACAATGTTACCAAGATTCAATAATAGGTACTTGCGTTTGGTTACCGTTCACTACGTTACCCCTGGTTACTAACTATAATAAAGTAAAGCAGTAAACAATAACAATTTGTTAAGAATTATTATGTTTCACATTCTTAGAAACACGTAGTTTTAATAATTGATTTGAGAAATTGGTATGATCATAGTCGATCTCAACATGACATGTAAGAAAAACTTATTTGTAAACATATCTGTCTGTGATAAAAATCATTATTTCTTTCACTGCTCTATAAAATACGTAAAAATCATATTACGTATTTCTCATGTGTTTCTTGTATAAATAATTATTGTATGTAGAACGCAACAACGTTGAAATAACAAACAACCCCTAACAATATAATGGTAGTTTATATAGCTGGAATAAAGTAAATACTGTAAGTTCACATACTAAACAAAACCATTATTATTTAAAACAATATTAAGAGCTATTTTAAATAACCCAGTTAGCATCAAGTTAAATTATAAACTAATTTAAATTTTGTTTGATATTTTTTGTTAAGTATTTAAACTTAGAGAGCTGTTCTTCTTTACACAAAGTCGCAATTTGTGAAGTAACATTTTTTAACAAAACAGTGACTGTGGAATTAGAGTGACTTATTATATTATTTAGTGGTGTTCAATAGAAACTAGAATAATTTATCTTTTCTTTCATTTTCAGTAAATTGAATAAAAAGAACTAGTTTGCGTTAAAATCTAGAGGAGCTTGAAGACAGTTTTTGGTATAAGTTTAAGTATGAGGTTTGGATATTTCTTTAGTAAAATCAGTGAAGTATTTATTTTAAATTATTTGTAGATCTGTTATAATTACAACTACAAATTATATACATGTGAAGCAACGTATAATGAAAACGTATTTCAGGAGAAAACATATATTGCGTTACAAATAAATTTAAAGTTAAATGAACTATAAGTTATCTTATATGGGCTTGGCCCCGTTGCTTCTTTCTTGTTTTTCGTTTGCACTAACGTTTTTCAGAGCCTTATCTTCAGAGTTTATCCTTCAATCGAGTTCGTCAAAACATTAATTAAACATTACAGTCAAACATTAAAATTTACACAAATACATAAACACATAGCGACACGCAGGGTTTCAATGCCGTCGGACATTGTCCGATTTATGTCTGTTATTTTTAATTAATGTATTGACGAACTCGATTAAGGAATAAATACTCGGGATGGAGCATAAGCTCTAAAATGCGTTAGTGCAAAAAAAAACAAGAAAGAAGTCACTTGGCGGATGTAACTTATAAGGTAATTTATTGTTAATTAAACAAGCGTGACTCGGAAACTAATATAATTTTCTAACATAAAATACGAAATGATTTGACTTCCAAATTCTGTAGTCTAGCTTATTCAGTTACATAGATACAGTAATCACTTTTCCGCAAGGTTATACTGCCATTTATATTTCCCAAATATTAAATTTTATAGCCTTTAATACATTACAGAAGGAATTCAACAACCAAATCTTACATTTATAGTTTAAACGCGTAAAGAGGTACGATTAATTATAGCTTTCTTTATAGAGATTTTTCTCACAAATAGAGTAAATTTAAAAAAATCCTTTTTAACTACCCACTTAAAGTAGTACCCATTATAACGATTTCACATGATGGATTAAGGGACTAAGCAGGTATAATAATGGTTAGTAATAATAACTAAGAAACCGAACGGTTAGTCATCAGAAACCGTCCGGCATACAACGTGTTCTGCTACGTAGCTTAATTTGAAATATTATTAAACCGTGATATTCTTGCATATTATGCATTTGTACAAACATGTTTGTGTAATCGTTGTGATTTTAATGTGTAATTTGTGTATAAATGTATTATTTTTTTTTTATAGACCATTTGTTTGCCTTGGACTGTTTATATATTGTAATGAAATTACCTTCAAAATTGTCTTCAGTCCTGTGTGAGTGTCCTACCTGCAGTCGGACAAGTACAACGTATGTGATGTGGCCACAAACATTTTTATTATATTATATTAACGAGGAGTAATTCTCCGATTTTGTGTGTGTTAGTGTTGTGTGATGTTAGAGTTCGTGTTTTATGTGTTAATACAAGCCTGACGAAGCCGACAGTGATCGGCGAAACAGGACTGAAGACAATTTTGAAGGTAATTTCATTACAATATTAATTTATTTTGTGAACACTAAAATATTAGTTAAATGCCAGTGAAGACAACACATCAGAACGGAGGAAATAAAACAATTTTTTAACATGATTATCAAGGATCCCACGATGACAGTTTAACCGTTGAAACTAATCATCCTAAGCAGGAAGAAAACATTGGATTGTCAGACGGAAATACAAAGTAATTAACCTTTCTAATATATTCATTATACACTTATGTATTTCCATCTATAGGCCTAACAACTACAAAGATAAAAGTATTTAAGTATTTAATGTTATTAATCTGGTTCTATTTTGCATTTCAAATATTGTTTTACTAGACATATTTCCTTTGTACCTACCACTAATCATATGGGGGAGCAGTGTATCTAACGTTACCAATATCACGCCTGTAAACTAAACGATTGCGTCAAGCACTGCGCCATTTTGTTCTATAATGTTTTGTGTTAGTATGTTTTAGTATAAAAAATTATATGTGCTATATTTAACTGGATAACTTAAATCAGAATGTCAATGTCCACATTATTGGATTCAACTTGTTAAAGTGGCCAGGACTTTATTGGCAATCAATCTTAGGTAAAGTTAATGGTGTGTGTTGGCAGACTTAAACTGAAAATAGATGGTTTCATTTTAATAGACATATCAAATGTAAAGATTTAACTGTGTAAACTTCCTAGCTTGCTTGTATAAATAAATAAATATTTTCTTTATATTTTTTCTTCACATTATAATTGCAAAATAAGTTATGGAACATAGTGTTATAACTTTACACTTATAATATACATCTTATAATATACTAATATACAGTATCTTCACACTAGGAATGTGTATGGCCTAATGGGTGGCATTCCTTCTATTTCTCCCCGAACCTGCCTTCTCGGTACAACCAATTGCATGAAAATTAGGTTCACAAATTACACCTAAGTAAGAAAGTTACAGCTTCGTAACGGACTGCGTCTCTTTTTCTTATAGTTTTACCTACTTATCTCAGACACACTCCAAGATTGAAGCTACTGTATATAAAATTAATAATGGCCTTCATTTAAAATTTAAACTTAACAATTGCGCGTTTTTCCAATGACGTTATCTACTACCATTTTGTATTTGTTTTCAAATCCTTGACTGATTACTATAAATATCTAAGATTGTTAAAGAACACTCAGTTTAATGTATTTATACCCATGCTACATTCATATTACAAGTTAATTCAATTATACATTTTTTACAAAAAAGAATCTTAAAAACAAATTATTGATTTTAAATGCGTTTGACATGTTCAACAAATTTGTTAAATGCTAGAAAATTAAAGTTTAGCATATTGTAGGAATTGTATAATGTAAAACGAGAAATGTAGATTTTAAATTGCATACCTCTAAAATGATAACTTATATTTTCTTTACACAATTGAATTTGGATATTTGTATTACATTTATTTACCCTAATAATTCTATATAAGACAACAATTCTGATAACTTTAAAGAAGAAAATTACTAGTAAGAAAACTACTATTATTTGATGTACTATTCGAACCCAGACTTCCGAAAAGCGAGCCTCAACCACTGTGTCGGTTGCAGGGTTAGAACAACAAAAAGCTCTTGTAAACAGCTGTGAATACGGCTTCCCAAATAAACACACTCGTATCAAAGCGGTAGCACTATCAGGATATGGAAAATGTAAACCTTAGTGGATTAATGCTTATTAAAAACCAATTATGCTCTATGTTGGTGCTGCGTCATGGCTAGTTAATGCTTCCGTATAACTAAGCCTTGCGCTGTTCTGTCCATATAATACACATGGAGGGGAATGGAAATCATTTGAGAAAAAACTCTGATATAACACTACACATAAAATTTTAATAATAATTTGTGAACCAATTTTAATTTGATTCCCAAGTTCTAAGTAAGGCAGACATTTAATAAATTCCTCTTAATCGGACGGTAGGTCTTACGGAATCTTTGCAATGTCTTTTTTCCCAAATATTGAGGATGTGCAGATGATTTCGTACTAAGAAAATAGTTTACTGACTAGCCGCTTTTTCAGCCAACATCCTAGAGCACATATGTTGACTTGCAGAGGGCAAAATCCTCCTATAATTGGTGCTTCACACAACCTAATAAGATGACTCTACCGAGCAGACAAATCAAGTGGCCAATGACATATATAGTAAAGACTACAGGTTAAGAGTAATATTTGGAATACACCATTTTGTGAAACCCTGGAGCCAATCGCCATCACAAGTGGTAGCATACGAAGGAAAGGCTTACAATTGAATTACAATACTAGTATCCGCTATTGCTAGAAATAAAAGGTAATAACATTTAAAGTGTAAAGAAGGTGTACATCGTCTACATTCAGCATGACAGCGATGATTTCTAGCAAGACGAAAACAGTTTCAGAAAACTTTCTAGATAAGAAACTAGAGAATGAACATATAAAAACTCTAGAAGAGATATCGATTTAGTATTTATTTTTTTTAGATATTGAATAGGCCTAATGTAATCAGTTTTAGTGTTTGTTTATAAAGGGGAATAAAGCAATAAGTCTACTATCATGCTTAAGTCAGGATATCTATCACGTAACTTCCATTGAAATAACCCTAATTTAATACTAGGGAGAAAAAGATAATTATTTATGCTACAAATTTAATTTTCAGAACATCCGTAGAACTAATCAGTATTGAGCCTAAGTCTTTTCAACACGTGAGTAGAAGATTTTTAACACAAACAAGAGTGATATTTCTGGTCACAATCTTACAACGTAGTAATCAGACCTCGAATTGTGTATGGCGCTATAGTGTGGTGTCTAACAAATTAATCAAATACCTGATACTGGAAAGGTTTCTACTCTAAAAAGCTAGAACTAATTTGATAGTTATTGCAAGTCTTAAAATTCTTGTGCGCACACACGTTCTCTACAGCTATAGAAAATTTGGAAATATGTACCTGAGCACTGAGCAGACCAAAAAAGTCTGGTTTGCATCGCTGATGTCTCTGTCGTTAATTATACACACAACTATGTATATACACACAATTATGATGTAAATCGATGTTTCAAATTAGGACGGTTTAGTAGGACTTTATATTCACAGTTTTAAAAAAATAACTACATTAAGGCTCTTCTTTACCTTGAAGAAAACTCACGAGTGTACAGTATGATTTCAATGGAAAAGGCCTGACTCAAGCCGCAAAATCGTTGAAACATGCATTCGTAATACCGTGTTTCGGATTCTATTTATAAATTAATAATCTGGGAACTACTTTAAGTTATAAAAAAGGCTTTATATTCTTTACGTGTTACCTTAAAATATGGAAATTATTGCTTAAAACTCCCAAAAAATTCGTTGAAAATATTAGATTTCTACTCATTTAAACTGTTGATTAAAAGGAGTTGCCGACGATTTCTTTCAATTATGAGGTACTAGCTGACTTGTACGGCGTTTCCCTTGGTGGTTCGTATTTTCAGTCTTTTTAACGTAATTGTATTCTTTTTAAGTGTTCAGTCAGTGAGTGGTATTTGGCTTTTATATATATAGATCTTAAATAATAAAAGCACTATTGTCATAATAATAAAAGTTCTTAAATTATGATTTTAGTAACTTTGATCCCCCCAAACCCCTCCTAAAATTTCGAAATTTTTCATACTCTTTCTTAGTGAGCACCTATGGCCCTAGAGGAACCTACATACCAAATTACATTCCAATCCGTAGTTTTTAAGAAATCGTGATTTAATAACTTTGATCCCCAAACCCCCCTAAAATTTCGAATTTTTTCAAACACTTTCTTAGTAAGCACCTACGGCCCTAGAGGAAGCTACACACCAAATTTCATTCCAATCCATTCGGTAGTTTTGAAGAAATAGTGATTTAATAACTTTGATCCCCAAACCCCCCTAAAATTTAGAATTTTTTCAAACCCTTCCTTATCTATGTACATTTTAACAATATTTGACAGTGACAAACGCCTTTCGATAAATGTATTATCAACATTGTTAACCATTTACTGCAGAGACGATTTAAGTATAGATTTGTATACAATTTATTATACAATAATTGCCATTACATTATAACAATTTGTACACATATTGACTTTTAATATTTATATATTATGTAAAGCTATGGAAGGGCCACATGTTTTGTTAGATAAACATTACAAATTACTAAGTTGGAGCAGTTATTGTTGGAAATAAATACAAATATTTTAGTTTTTATGAAACGTTGGGTTTTAACAGTTTGTATAAAATATTTACTTGCAAGTTTTGATTCACATTATAAATTTTTTATTGCAATATTTGTTGGACTTTTTCTCTATTTCAAAAAGTTTTTAATAATATCCATTAACAATTTTTGTAAAACAATATCAGTTTTAATTGTATATTCAGTTTTTGCAATTATGAATGTGCTTTTTATTTATTTGTACACATTTTTGTGGCGAAGCACAGATTTAAGGACGTCTTGAAAATCAAGTCAAAAAGATGTCCATTTTATATAGTCCATTAATGACAAATTTAGCATGACTTAAACAACATGTTTTTATAATATGTTAAATTCCCAACAAAATATTTATTTATTTTAGTTCAGGAACGATCCTTGTTTGAATCCATTGATGTACTAGATGTGGATGGAGTTGAAAAGTTGAAGGAATTAAAAAGATATGTAGGCCACATTGTATATTTAAGAATACAATTGATTGAGGAGGTCTTATATAAAAAAAATTGTAAATTGTACTGAAATATAACTGTTTGTTTAAAAAAACTAAGATGAATTATCAATTTATTGTATACTGTTACATACTTAAAAGAAGTTTCTACTCTTCCCTACGTTTCAACAAAAGCTATTATCTGTTCTGTACTGTTTGGTCCTTGTTTCGTATGTATACAGTGTTCATAGTAATTATAATTAAAACTGTTGTAAATCAGCATCAATACAACATAGTTATTGACAGTTTTAAAGAATACGAATGAGTATATATTACTTATAGGTTATTACAATTCAAATAAAAGGTACCAGTAACTGGCACATACTTTCTCACAAACATATTTAAACTATTAAACAGATTCACGGTGACTTGTAGGGTGGGGTAGGAGAGGTGATTTTGTATTAAAGTAATTGTTTTCCCATAAAAGTCCATAAAATAACGGAAAAACCAACTTTTCTCAAAAACGGCTAGAACGATTTTGATTAAAATTTTACAGTTTATAGTACTTTAAGTCCCTAATAAACTAGAAAATTTTATTCAAAATCGTTAGAGCAGTTTTTGAGAAAAGTTGATTTTCCGATATTTTAAGGGTTTTTATGGGAAAATTACCCTTAAAAATAAAAAAATTCACAAAAATGAAAAAAACGCCTGGAGATACAGTGGATTAGTACCTCCATACCAAATTTCAACAAAATCGGAAGACTGGTTTAGGCTCTAGGTCTGATAACATCCACACAGACACACACACACATACAGAGGCACACACAGGCATCACTCTGAAAACCACTTTTTTAGGTTCAGGGGTACCCAAAACGGATATTTCCACCAAAAACTCAAACTCGAAAATTTTGACGTGTACAATACTTTCTCCATATACTATGGTATAGGGGGATAAAGTAAAAATAAAATATTATTTGAAGAAATCACGATTGCTTTGAATTCTCATTAAACGTATTAACTCTTTTAGACTGTTGAACTTATCCTTCCTTCCTGTTGTACTTAAGTCTCAAATCAAACAAACTAAACATATTTGAAAAATAAAATTACATTGCAAATATTTAAACATATATTTTACAGTTTAACCTTATTATTTTATAGCTTTGTAGAGGCAATAGATTACAAAGTATAATATATGTAATCATTACAGCCTCAGCACCATTAGCTTATTTATATAATATATACATTAATAATTTTAATTGGGTTATTATTATCATATATTTATTTTTATTTTTTACTTTTACTTGTTCCATTTATATATCTTTATTTAGTTATTTTGATTTAATATCATAATATTTCTTTTGTAATTAAATTTAAGTGTTTGCTTAATAGCATTAGACTTCATTATATACTCCATTTTAGTCGATTCAGTTTTATTTTAGTTAATATACAAACTAGATTGTATGTAGATATTTAAAAAAAACTCTGCTTAATTAGTTTTATGTAAAGTTGCAGTAGATTTATTTATTTATTTATTTGATTTATTGCACAAAAAAAACATTTCTTACAGAAATAGGCGCATTGTCAATCTTAAAATATAAAACAAATTTCACATTTAAATTATTAAAAACTACTCTTTTTTTTAAAGTGGACATGCAAAATATTCATCTACACTATAATAAGCCTTGTTTACAATTTCTGTTCTTATTTCACCCTTAAACTGCATTTCATTTAAATATTTGTACCTATTTGGTAATACATTGTACAATTTTAGACCCATGTAATGTGGGGTATTTTCAAACAATTTCAAACGTTGGGATGGAAATCTGTAATTTTCTTTGTTTCTGGTGCAGTAATTATGTTTAAAGCAATTTTCATCCAACATTTTTCTGTTTGAGTGGACCCAGACTAAAACTTCATATATATACAGTCCAGATAAAGTAAACATTTTTAAATTTTTCAAAACTGGCCTACAACTAGTTCTTTGACGCAGATTAGTCATCGTCCGTAAAATTTTTTTTTGGAGCAAAAAAACCTTTTAACACCCACTGCATTTCCCCACATGACTATGCCATACCTCAACACGGATTCTACATATGCATGATAAACTGTCTTACAGGTCAACGTTGGAACACACCTTTTTAAAATATAGAAAGCATAGGTTATTTGTCTAAGTTTGCCCTTCAGATAATCAAGATGAGTCTTCCAATTTAGACAATCATCTATATACACTCCTAGAAATTTGTGAGATTTTACACTATTTGGAATATTATCATTTTTTGTAAAATTCTCTTTTGTCTTGAATTCAATTATGTTTGTTTTTTCAAGATTTAGCAAAAGTCCAATTTTACCAAACCACAATTTAATTTCGTTTAGAGACCGAATTACTGTACTAGATAAATTTTTAATGCAGTTTTCTTTAATTACTGCAGTTGTATCATCTGCAAATAATATCAATTTCAAATTTGTATTATAAGAAATATCATTTATATAAATGAGGAATAATAAAGGGCCTAGTATGGATCCCTGTGGTACACCATATGACATAGAATTCCAATCAGATATGAATCTTTCATTTTTCCTGTAGACAGTTGTTCTCTGCATACGGTTCTGCAAATACGACTTAATTAACAACAAACATCTACCTTTAATTCCATATCCCTGCAATTTCCCCAACAGAATAGAATGATCAACACAATCAAATGCCTTGGATAGATCACAGAAAACACCAGCTGTACTCTGTGACCCATCCAAGGCCGCTGCAACTTCATTTACAAAGTGAATAAGGGCATCCCCAGTACTCAATCCTCTTCTAAACCCAAATTGGGAAGGACATATTAATTTTTTATCATTTATATGATTGTAGAGCCTAGAATTTAAAACTTTTTCAAAAACCTTTGAGAAATTTGGTAAAACTGATACTGGGCGGTAATTACTTATTGATCCTTTATCACCTTTCTTGTAAACAGGAGTAATCTCAGCAAACTTCAGATTATCAGGGAAAATCCCCATTTCTAAAATTTGGTTAATTATGTCAGTCAGTGGACCAGATATTAACTTTGCAGACGCTTTTAGAATTGAAATTGGTATTTCATACCATTCAACAGCTTTTTTATTTTTTAATTAATTAATTGTCTTACAGATTTCCATCTCATTTACAGGCTCAAAAGTGAAAATGGAATTTACAAATCTATCCTTATAACTATTTTGTAGGTTATTGCCACCGACCTTAGGCAGACTCAAATTTGAAGCAATGTTTGCAAAATAATTATTAAATCTGTTTGCTACTATTTTGGAGCTTTTACTGATTAATGGATTGGTTAAGTTACAATCCTCAATTGTATTTCTACTTAGCTTACATCGAGTTTGACCAATTTCGTTTTTAACAATGCTCCAAGGAGCCCTACATTTGTCTTTAGACTCTTCAATGAATTTACAATTTGCAATTTGTTTAGCTCTTTTTACTAGGTACGTTATTAAAAATTTTCTTGTACTTTCTTACATATTGTAAAAAATGTAGGTCTTTATTTAATTTAGCTGCATGATGAAGGTACCGTTTTCTTTTGCTGGAAATCTTAATACCAGCTGTTAACCAATTAAATTTTATGTTAACTTTAATGTTTCCTAAGGTTTTGGTTGTTGCTTTTAAAGGGAAACTTTGATTAAAGACAAGTAAAAAATGTCTTAGAAAGCTATTATAATTTATATTAACATCAAATGAACTATCAAAATGAAAATCAAAACTAGATGTCATAGCACACACAAATTCCTTTATATTTGCCTCATTAAAAATTATTTTTCTAGTAGCAACACCTGGGGTATTTGACAAAACTTTGCCCTTAACTGGTAAATCGACAAGTAGTTCCTGGTGATCCGACAAGCCAAGCTCCAAGCTTCTTTTAACACTAACATAATAGTTTCTGCTAGTTGCAATATTGTCGATGCATGTTTTTGTTCTCACACTTATTCGGGTAGGTTCATTGAAATTTAGACTAAAACCATTGCACGCCATAATCTCGTTTAATTTGGAAGAAAAATAAGTATTCCTTCAAATATCAATATTAAAATCAGCATTAATAATTATAAATTTACCCTTACGTTCCTTTTTTAGGAGTGTCATTAATTGTTCCAATTTATCCAAGAATAAATTAGTAATATTATAAACAGAGATTGTATAAACAGAAATAACTAGTAAATTTAAATCTAGTATTTCTGTAAAAGAGCCTTCAAATATTAATTACTCGTTCAACACAGATAAGTCATTTCTCTGTTTAAACTTATAAGATTCATGGATCAGAATGCATGATCCACCCTTTGTTTTCTTTTCCCTTATAAATGCATCGGCAACATTAAAACTTTGTATACACTTTAAGAGGTTTATAGAATCATTGGTCAACCAATGCTCACAAAAAGAAATTACCCTTAGCCCGTGCAAACTGTCATGTAAGAACATTTGGAGTTCTAAAATTTTATCAACATTTATACCCTGAATATTATAATGTAAGAAAAATTCCAATTTATGATTTTTACCCTTTTTTGGCTACATATATATCATTTAAAAACATCTCATTATTCTGTATAAAGAAGCTGCACTTATGTAAACTTAAGTCATTTGTATTTTTAATTGCTGAGTAAAACTCATTGTCTTTTATTGCATTAAAAAACTATCTTGAACACATTTTGTCTGTTTATTTTTACTTAACCAATTCAGTATTGAAGATTGGTGCAAAACTCTACCCTTGGGAGCAGATCTACTTTTGTTAATCAGAGTTTTTGATTGTTTCATAGATTTTTGAAGTTAGAGCACCTCTTTACCTTGCAAATTTAGATGAAACCCTGAGTAACCAAAATTTTGATCTGAAAGCCTTTCATTAAGAAATGAAATCATTACAGATTTATGATTTCTATCCACAGATCTAGATATCTTTGAGTGGATAAAAGAATTTGCCCTATCTACCAATTTTCTCCTAGAGTACAGTTTTTTACTGCATGGAATAGTACAAATAATTATATTTGTTCTTTGTGAGCAAGGCAAAACCATGTTCAGACCCTGGTTAATGGTTTGACAATAGGTGCTGCCAAAATTTACATCATTTGACCCTGCCAAGATTACAATATAATCACTAAAATAAAAATTTACACATTTTTTTTCAATCTCTTCCGACACCCCAACAAATGCAGCACCAGGTTTAACATAACTTTGCACTTCATAGTCAGATGACAGACGGGTTTTTAAAAGCTCAGCCACACATCTTCCCTGTGAATCAGCCAGTAACAACACTCTAGCTTTTGTCTGTTTTTTTTAAATTTTCAAATGATTCCACTTCCTCAGAACAACTTCCTGTTTGAGTTGAAATCGAAACTGGTTGCATCCTTAACTGATCTAAATTTTGTTTAAGAGTCTTATCAGAGAGCACATCGTCAGTTTGAGTATAAGTACTTTGAGAATGTTTATGGATAAATTGTTCAGCGTCATACTGGAGAAATTTAATTAATGCATTACTCCTTTGAACATCACTACTTAAGTCATCAATTTTTT
>JAGFPH010001882.1:158721-181303 GCA_018207615.1 Philaenus spumarius
CTATGTAGTATATTCGCGTTGCGTACATATATATATATATATATATAATACATACTATATCTCGAGTGGTAACGGTCGCGAATTGAACGCTTTTTCCCCAAGCAAAAAGTGCCCTAAAGAAGTTTTCACTTCAAAAAAATTACTGCAGAAACCCGTCAAGTGAAAATTTGTTAATATTTTAAGTCAATAAAAACATTAATATATATCAAATTCAAACAGCAATTGTTTTAAAAAGGTATCAACAACTCTGATTTTTTTAAGTAAAAATCAACATTAATACAACAAATAACAAGTTTTTCTGCGTTTTCCGAAAATTTAAAAATTTGCACTTAACTAGTTTCTGAAATAAACGATTCCTAAAGTTAATACAATAAATGATTGCTAAACTTTGTATTTCGACAGTTAAATAAAGTAGACGTCAACCCGGATTACATGTCACGGTTGTATTGTGAGGTAAATTTGTTTTGGTATATGTGATGTAAATAAATATATTGCCATAAATAACTCAGTTTTACACAAAATTCGTAGGTAGTTACCTAAGGCACGGCTTCCAGAAAATGCCTACCAAATGAAGTTTTTAATTAAACGGTCCTTAAACTTTTTTTTTTTTAATAAGTCTTATGACGAAATATTTGTTTCAAAACGCGTCATAAAACAACGATGAACGAAGTCACACGACCGACAACAGGTAAATTAGTTAGGAATTAATATATTAATAGAATAACGATAAAATAACAAAGAATAATATGGAAATATTTGGAATATTATAACGAAAACATAGAAATGTTTTATATATACTAAACCATTTGTTTATATACGAATTTTAGAATGTTGTAATTCATGAGTTTAAATCGATATATAGGCTAATAAGTTTAAAAAGTGCTTTCTATTTGTGTAACCATTAAGTCAAAAACCTATACTATTGTAAAAAATTGGCATAGAGGTTCAATTAATTTGTTGTTTCATTTAAAGTGTTTGCTGTTAGTTTGTTGACTTCAATAAAACACAAAAAACATTGATAATTTTGTCAAATTTTTCCATTTCGGAAACAATAGTCAGCTTCATTTATTCTGTTTACGATGCGCAACTTGATTACAAAATACAATGACATTTAGAATTTTATTACAACATCCCGTTATTGCAGATGAGTCGTAAAGAGATTACAGTTCTGGCACGCTATCTACAAACCACTCTCACAGAGTAAGTTTTATTGCAGGAGCGGGTGTCACATTTCGTTCCATATCCTTAGGCGTAAACAGTGGTATGAAATATCGTTTCCAGTATTTTATTTAGCTTATAAAATTTCGGATAAAGTATACGAAGCAACGTTAAAAACAGTTTTTAATATTATATATGTATATATATTTATATATATTTTAAACTCTAATTAGATCTTATCAATATCCTGGTCAGTATCATTTAAAACCCAGTGGCTCCATAGATTAAAAACTTAAATTATATTTTTATGACTATATAAGGTCATTATTGAATGATATAATTAAAAAATGGTACTAAAATTTGTAGAAGTACAGGCGCTATTAGCTTAACAATCTACTGCAACTTTACATAAAACTAATTAAGCAGATTTTTTTTTAAATATCTACATACAATCTAGTTTGCATATTAACTAAACTAAAACTGAATCGACTAAAATGGAGTATATAATGAAGTCTAATGCTATTGAGCAAACACTTAAAACTAATTACAAAAGAAATATTAGGATATTAAATTAAAATAACTAAACAAAGATATATAAATGGAACAGGTAAAAGTAAAAAATAAAAATAAATGTATGATAATAATAACCAGATTAAAATTCTTAATATATTATATATATATATATTATATAAATAAGCTAATGGTGCTTAGGCTATAATGATTACATATATTATACTTTGTAATCCATTGCCTCTACAAAGCTATAAAATAATAAGGTAAAACTGTAAAATATATGTTTAAATATTTGCAACCTATAAGTAATATATACTCATTCGTATTCTTTAAAACTGTCAATAACTATGATGTACTGATGCTGATTTACAACAGTTTTAATTATAATTACTATGAACACTGAATACATACGAAACAAGGACCAAACAGTACAGAACACATATTTCTTAGCTTTTGTTGAAACGTAGTTAAGAGTAGAAACTTCTTTCAAATATGTTACAGTATACAATAAATTGATAATTCATCTTAGTTTTTTCAAACAAACAGTTATATTTCAGTAGAATTTATAATATTTTTTACATAGGAGCTCTCCTCAATCAATTTTATTCTTAAATATAAAAATGTGGCCTACATATCTTTTTAAGTCCTCCAACTTTTCAAATCCATCCACATCTAGAACAAGGTTTGTAATATTTTTTCACTCTATGAAGAGTACAGTACGTCAATGGATTCAAGCAAGGAACGTTCCTGAACTAAAATAAACAAATATTTTGTTGGAAATTTGACATATTATAAAAACATGTTGTTTAAGTCATGTTAAATTTATCATTAATGGACTTTCTAAAATAGACATCTTTTTGACTTGATCTTCAAGACGTACTTAAATCTGTGTTTCGCCACAAAAATGTGTACATATAAATAAAAAGCAAATTCTTAATTTCAAAAACTGAATTACACATTTAAAACTTATATTGTTTTACAAAAATTGTTAATGGATATTATTAAAAACTCTTTGAAATAGAGAAAAAGTCGAACAAATATTGAAATAAAAAATTAATAGAGTGAATCAAAACTTGCTAGTAAATATTTTATACAAACTGTTAAAACCCAACTTTTCATAAAAACTAAAATATTGTTATTTATTTCCAACAATTAATGTTTATGATAACTGTTCCAACTTAGTAATTTGTAATATTTATCTAACAAAACATGTGGCACTTCCATAGCTTTACATAATATATAAATATTAAAAGTCAATATGTGTACAAATTGTTATAATGAAATGGCAATTATTCTTTAATAAATGGTATACAAATCTATACTTAAATCGTCCCTGCAGTAAATGGTTAACAATATTGATAATACATTTATCGAAAGGCGTTTGTCACTGTAAAATATTGTTAAAATGTACATAGATTTATTAGTTAATGTAGTTGTTTTTGTTAATCTGTGAATATAAAGTCCTACTTAAACTTAAACCGTTCTAATTTGAAACTTCGATTTACATCATAATTGTGTTTATATACATAGTTGTGTGTATAACTAACGATAGAGCCATCTGCGATGCAAACCAGACTGTTTTGGTCTGCTCAGTGCTCAGGTACATATTTCCCAATTTTCTATAGATGTAGAGAAAGTGTGTGCGCACAAGAATTTTAAGAGTTGCAATAACTATCAAATTAATTCTAGCTTTTTAGGGTAGAAACCTTTCCAATATCAGGTATTTGATTAATTTGTTAGACACCACACTATATCGCCATACACAGTTAGAGGTCTGATTACTACGTTGTAAGATTTTGACCAGAAATATCACTCTCGTTTGTGTTAAAAATCTTCTACTCACGTGTTAAAAAGTCTTAGGCTCAATCATTAGGCTCAATGCTGATTAGTTCTACGGATGTTCTGAAAATCAAATTTGTAGTATAAATAATTATCTTTTTCTCCCTGGTATTAAATTAGGCTCATTCGGTACGTGGATAGATATTCTGACTTAAGCATGATGGTAGAATTAATGCTTTACTCCCCTTTATAAACAAACACTAAAACAGATTACATTAAGCCTAATCAATATCTAAACAAAATAAATATTAAACCTATATATCTTCTAGAGTTTTTATATGTTCGTCCTCTAGTTTCTTATCTAGAAAGTTTTATGAAATTGTTTTCGTCTTGCTAGAAATCACCACTTTCATGATGATTGTAGACGATGTACACCTTCTTCACACTTTAAATGTTATCACCTTTTATTTCTAGCAATAGCGGAGACTAGTGTTGTTATTCAATCATAAGCGTTTCCTTCGTATGCTACCACTTGTGACTGCGATTGTCTCAAGAGTTTCACAAAATGGTGTATTCCAAATATTTCTCTTAATCTGCAGTCTTTATTTTATATTTCATTGGACACTTGATTTGTCTTGCTTCTGCCCGGTATGGTCATCTTATTAGGTTGAGTGAAGCACCAATTATCGGAGGATTTTGCCCTCTGCAAGTCAACATATGTGCTCTAGGATGTTGACTGAAAAATCGGCTAGTCAGTTAACTATTTTCTTAGTACGAAATCATCTGCACATCCTCAATATTTGGAAAAAAAGACATTGCATAGATTCCGTAAGACCTACCATCCGATTAAGAGAAATTTATTAAATGTCTGCCTTACTTAGAACTTGGGAATCAAATTAAAATTGGTTCACAAATTATTATTAAAATTGTATGTGTAGTGTTATATCAGAGTTTTTTCTCAAATGATTTCCATTTCCCTCCATGTGTATTATGGACAGAACTGCGCAAGGCTTAGTTATACGGAAGCATTAACAAGCCTTGACGCAGCACCAACAAAGAGCATAATTGGTTTTTAATAAGCATTAATCCACTAAGGTTTACATTTTCCATATCCTGATAGTGCTACCGCTTTGTTACGGGAGTGTTTATTTGGGAAGCCGTATTCACAGCTGTTTACAAGAGCTTTTTGTTGTTCTAACCCTGCAACCGACACAGTGGTTGAGGCTCGCTTTTCGGAAGTCTGGGTTCGAATAGTACATCAAATAATAGTAGTTTTCTTACTAGTAATTTTCTTCTTTAAAGTTATCAGAATTTTTGCCTTATATAGAATTATTAGGGTAAATAAATGTAATACAAATATCCAAATTCATTTGTGTAAAGAAAATATTAGTTATCATTTTGGAGGTATGCAATTTAAAATCTACATTTCTCGTTTTACATTATACAATTCCAACAATATGCAATACTTTAATTTTCTAGCATTTAACAATTTTTTTGAACATGTCAAACGCATGTAAAATCAATAATTTGTTTTTAAGATTTTTTTTGTAAAAAAATGTATAATTGAATTAACTTGTAATATTAATGTAGCATGGGTTAAATACATTAAACTGAGTGTTCTTTAACAATCTTAGATATTTATAGTAATCAGTCAAGGATTTGAAAACAAATACAAAATGGTAGTAGATAACGTCATTGGAAAATCGCGCAATTGTTAAGTTTAAATTTTAAATGAAGGCCATTATTAATTTTATATACAGTAGCTTCAATCTTGGAGTGTGTCTGTAGGTAAAACTATAAGAAAAAGAGACGCAGTCCGTTACGAAGTTGTAATTTTCTTACTTAAGTGTAATTTGTGAACCTAATTTTCATGGAATTGGTTGTACCGAGAAATCAGGTTCCAGGAGAAATAGATGAGATGCCACCCATTAGGCCATACACATTCCTAGTGTGAAGATACTGTATATTAGTATATTATAAGATCGCAAGTGTAAAGTTATAACACTATGTTCCATAACTTATTTTGCAATTATAATGGGAAAAAATGATATAAAGAAAATATTTATTTATTTATACAAGCAAGTTAGGAAGTTTACACAGTTAAATCTTTACATTTGATATGTCTATTAAAATGAAACCATCTGTTTTCAGTTTAAGTCTGCCAACACACACCATTAACTTTACCTAAGATTGATTGCCAATAAAGTCCTGGCCACTTTAACAAGTTGAATCCAATAATGTGGACATTGACATTCTGATTTAAGTTATCCAGTTAAATATAGCACATATAATTATTTATATTAAAACATACTAACAGGAAACAGTATAGAACAAAATGGCGCAGTGCTTTACGCAATCGTTTAGTTTACAGGCGTGATTTTTGTTAAGTTAGATACACTGCTCCCCCATATGATTCGTGGTAGGTGCAAAGGAAATGTGTCTAGTAAAACAATATTTACAGAAGTTAAATGCAAAATAGAACCAGATTAATAACTTTAAATACTTAACTATTTTTATCTTTGTAATTGTTAGGCCTACAGATGGAAATACATAAATGTATAGATTTATTGAAAATGTATCTGCAAACAAAATCTCAATTGGTTAATCGTGCTGAAAATTATATTGTTTAAAGTACAACAATCATAAAAATTAAAAATAGTCTAGGTGAAGGTAATAATAAAATTACTGAGTTGAGTTCAAAATTATCCTTATTCTTTGTATGACAATGTAGCAACCTGTTATACAAGCTATACATACATATAGTTTGCTGTAACCAGTAGTTTTGGTATTCCTTTCCGTCATTGTAAAACGTTGTGATCTCGTTCAAGACCTAATATTATCACTCTGTAAATATTGCTTACCATGTCGTATTTACTTTATAAAGTCGAATAAAATCTGAGTAGCAGCGTATATATAGGTATATATATATATATATATAAGAACAAAATTATATTGACCGATTGACGCATGGAATTATTGTAGTTTCCTTATATAGCGTAGGTACGTACCTCATCAGTTGAAATAGTTGAAATATTATTTCAAAAAAATATTACTATTGACTCAGTCACTGCTTAAGCTGATCCCATAAATACAGTAGAAAATTGGATTTGCCTATTAAAACACCTTTACTATATCTCTGTAAACGCTTAATGTAGACATATTCAAATTAGTTTTATGCATTTTAAATTTGTTTTGAACAAATATGTTTATTAATGTAATCTCACTAAAATCTTATAATTCCCTTAAAATACCCATCATTATGCCTGCTTAGTCCCTTAATCCATCATGTGAAATCGTTATAATGGTATTACTTTAAGTGGGGAGTTAAAAAGGATTTTTTTTTTAATTTACTCTATATGTTAGAAAAATCTCTAGAAAAGCTATAATTAACTGCAACTCTTTAAGCTTTTAAACTATAAATGTAAGATTTGGTTGTTGAATTCCTTCTGTAATGTATTTAAGGCTATAACATTTAATATTTGGGAAATAGAAATGGCAGTATAACCTTGCGGAGAAGTTATTAATGTATCTATGTAACTGCAAAAGCTAGAGCTACAGAATTTGGAAGTTAAATCATTTCGTATTTTATGTTAGCCAATTATATTAGTTTCCGTGTCACGCTTGTTTAATTAACAAAAAGTTACCTCATAAGTTACATCCGACAAGTGACTTCTTTCTTGTTTTTTGTTTGCACATACGCATTTTAGAGCTTATGCTCCATCCCGAGTATTTATTCCTTAATCGAGTTCATCAATACATTATTTAAAAATAACAGACATAAATCGGACAATGTCCGACGGCATTGAAACCGTGCGTGTCGCTATGTGTTTATGTATTTGTGAAAATGTTATATGTTTGACTGTAATGTTTAATTAATATTTTGACGAACTCGATTGAGGGATAAACTCTGAAGATAAGGCTCTGAATAACGTTAGTGCAAACGAAAAACAAGAAAGAAGCAACGGGGCCAAGCCCATATAAGATAACTTATTTATCATTTAACTTTATATTTATTTGAAACGCAATATATGTTTTCTGCTGAAATACGTTTTCATTATACGTTGCTTCTCATGTATATAATTTGTAGTTGTAATTATAACAGATCTACAAATAATTTAAAATAAATATTTCACTGATTTTACTAAAGAAATATCCAAACCTCATACTTAACCTTATACCAAAAACTGTCTTCAAGCTCATCTAGATTTTAACTCAAACTAGTTCTTCTTATTCAATTTACTGAAAACGAAAGAAAAGATAAATTATTCTAGTTTCTATTGAACACCACTAAATAATATAATAAGTCACTTTAATTCTACAGTCACTGTTTTGTTAAAAAATGTTACTTCACAAATAGCGACTTTGTGTAAAGAAGAACAGCTCTCTAACTTTAAATACTTAACAAAAAATATCAAACAAAATTTAAATTAGTTTATAATTTAACTTGATACTAACTGGGTTATTTAAAATAGCTCTTAATATTGTTTTAAATAATAATGGTTTTTTTTTTTGTTTAGTATGTGCACTTACAGTATTTACTTTATTCCAGCTATATAAACTACCATTATATTGTTAGGGGTTGTTTGTTATTTCAACGTTGTTGCATTCTACATACAATAATTATTTAGATACAAGAAACACATGAGAAATACGTAATATGATTTTTACGTATTTTATAGAGCAGTGAAAGAAATAATGATTTTTATCAAAGACAAATATGTTTACAAATAAGTTTTTCTTACATGTCATGTGGAGATCGACTATGATCATACCAATTTCCCAAATCAATTATTAAAACTAAGTGTTTCTAAGAATGTGAAACATAATAATTCTAAACAAATTGTTATTGTTTACTGCTTTACTTTATTCCAGTTAGTAAGCAGGGGTAACGTAGAGAACGGTAACCAAACGCAAGTACCTATTATTGAATCTTGGTAACATTGTTGGAATCCCGAATGTAGCAACACTAAAGGCGCGTGTAAATTACAACTCCCCACTGCATCCCGTCAATAAAATGGTTAAACCCAAAATACATTGTTTCAAAATTTACAGAAAAAGTCTCAAATTTAGCATTTTCTGGTAAGAAGTAAATAATTAAGAATTTTACTTAGTAGAATAAAGTGACGGTTGTTGTAATATGTGCAGTTCCATACGTTTTAATCCAAATGAGACGTCATGATAAGTTGTCAATGGCTGCAGTTGTCACTACTGTCTAATTAAATAACCATGTTAGGGACCGGAACTTACATTAATTAAACACAATTCTGGTTATGATTAGCTTAGTACACTACTGTAATTCTAGCAGAATAGTTTTCCATTCTTATTTCCCGCAACTGTGAATTGAGAGAGCCTACGAACTTAAGAATATTTTTATAAACACTGATAACAAACATGCTTATACATGCGAGACCAAACAAAGGTAAATTACTAACGTTTTCTTCTTAGAAGAAATTTAATTAGGGAGGCACTTTATTTTATTACTGGACCTGTCCCATTCAAGGAGCATGTATGGACAATAGTATTTGTTGACGAAGAACAAAACTTATGGTTATGATGGTTCTGCTGTAAGGCATAAGAGACTGCAGAGACCATCCCATGTAGTGCTATGCTATAGTAGATACACGTAGGAATATATTAATTGACACCCAATCGCTATATTTATATAAAATAGTTTGTTGTTTAAATCCTTATAGGTAACATGCACCGTTAGACTAGATGCTATCTAAAGTAGTGGATGGCAAGCACTCATTGGCTGAAGTGATTAATTACTCGGGTCTTTCCGTCAAAGGTACAAAAACTCATGTAAATTAACACTCACCGAAATGCAAGTGGGTGTTTGTTTGCACCACCCAGTAGAATTCAATATACTTGAGGAACGAGCATCTTTTACTGTCAACTATCGAGTAAACTGTAAGACAGTACAGTAAAAAGTAAGAGTTTGTAAAAGTAATATAAAATATTTGAATAGGTAGACCATTTAGGAAAATCAAATATAAGTTCATTCATAATGGAAACGTACACTAATTATTTTTATCTATGCATTTGAGTGTTGATGCCCTTTGTCAATACAAAGTTTTAAAATGTCACTAAAATGGTCATTCAAATCAACCAACATACAAGGACATTTTGTTGTTGTTATGGGGTGATGGGCCTATCTACAGAACAGTACAGACAAAACAATTTTTTATATTTTACGTATATTGTAATAATAGAAAATATTCTCTAAGCAAGTGAAATAATGTTATTTGTTTGTGTATTTTAGAGTATATAATTAAAGTATTTTCAATATAAAATGTATGTCTATTGCTTTTATTATTTTATTATTAATTAAAAGTTAATTTTGTATAGATGTTAGACTATATATTTATGAAATTAAATATAAACAACCACACCATATACAACAGTTTTAATTAAAAGTTACTTAGCTTTTTGTTTGGTTTATTATTTTATAAACTGCATCATTGAACATGAATGTTACTTTATAAAAGTAAGTACACACTTATACAAAAAGTTAACACATTTTCTTCTTTTCTATGTATTTAAAGAAATATGCAATAAAAGTTTTTATATAATATGTGTAATTGTTCAAACATATTTTTGAAATGAAGGAAATGTCTTGCACGATTTGAGTATATATACAATCTTAAAGCGAAATATTTATTTGCGACAATCGTAATAGGTTTAATGGTTGTAGTAAATCTAAACGTAAAGTAGTTGAAATGAAGTAAAATTGAGTGCTTAAAGTGAATTTTCTGTTCTAGTACGTCAGTGAATGGTTCTTATTTCTTGCAAAGTTTTTATTGCATTAGGGAAAATGTTTATTTACTGGAGAGAAAGCAGTAAATAATAGTCATAAAAATAAGTACGATCAAATTTGTTGAATTGTTATTTCAAAAATTAAATGTGTTTCTGTAAATATACGACTATAAAATAATAATAATTTGTATTTAAATTGAAAGACTTATAATTGTTTTATGGAAAATACGAAGCAACACTTGTTTTCGAAAATTCATTGTGTTAGTTCCATCTGGCTTTATTTTATTTACTTTAACGCTCTTGTAAGTAACACTCATGAAGCTGGAAAACATTTGGTTTTAAATTTATTATTCAAGAAAGAAAATTAATACTGCTCTGAAAGGTAAATAACTTAACATATAATGATAAGTAAACATGCAATAATAAAACAATTATAAGATGTTGTAAATAGTGTTTGACATAATTTTAAAACCAAAGCAAATTGGATATATTCTGTGTATTGTTGATAATAATATTTATTTATTCAGCAAAGGAATACACAATGTCAAATATAAAATGTGAAACAGTATAGAATCATTTACGATAAATATGCAGATAAGAACTAATTTGATAACTTAATTATACAGATTTAATGTATAAATTAAATTTATCCGGGTGCTATGGCTGTAGATTATATTCCTTTTTTAAGTTTAGATCACGTTCCTACCCCATAGCATAATTGGAAGGGATATTGTCTTGTACCCCATAGCATTGTCTAGTAATGCTACCTTTAGCAGGATCATGTCATATTGCGGACACACTATTTACCATAGCCACCCCGAAATAGCCAACAATTTAGTCGAGTCAGTGTCAGCCAACTTCCTACCCTAGGGCAACTTTATTTACACATCGACTTAAAATATGTAAGTAAATATTTCCATATTCTTTCTTATATTTTTACAACTCACTTTAAAATCTGTTTATTTTAAAAGCATATGTTTATAATTAATTTAATTTTACGATAGATATTACAGATTGAATGTAATACCTTTTTTCTGCATTTTACTTATTTAGTGTATTTTGTTGTAAAACGTAACCTCCAAAGTGGAATTTAATTTTAATCTTTAAAAAAAGTATGCTAATTTTCTTATGTAACTGAGAAATTTATTTGCGAAAATATATATTTGTGTTCGCCAAGGTGGTTTTTTACTATTCTAATGTAAACTATTCTAGTTTTGCAATAGCTAGTTGATAGTTCACTTTATTTTAAGGCAGATATTTTCAGAATTTTTTATTTCGTATTAAATGTTATTAGATGAAAATTTGTATTATAAAAATGATAATCTGAAAAGTGGAAATATTAAGAAAAATGGTTTCTCTAGCAATATATGTTTAGAGTCGTTTTATAATAGGCATACACATTTTTTAAAACCAACTGCCTCATTTATAAAAATATGGTATAAACATTTGATACCGATTTAGTGTCATTTACTTTAAAATAGACATTTTAAACTCGATAAATTTTTATTTGATGTTAAGATAACAATTTTTCTTTTTACTTTTCAAGTCAAAATTTGTAAATTTGTTTCCATTAATGTGCTTGGACTTCAATTTCAGTATTTACTCGTCCTATTTATTTCGAAACATACTTTTTAAATAAAGAAAAACTCGTGGAAACTGTGACACACCATGGTCGACAAAATTGCCGCCTTAACACCCAGACGTGTTTTAAAAGATGCATCTGGTTGAAGTTTTGTTATAATCATAGTCAAATACCCAGCCACAAAAAGTGTAATTGGACAGATATACATTTGTTTCATAATTCATTTTTTCGTATCATCCACTTCAAAATAACATATCGTTGTCTGGAAGCCAGTATCCGCCAGAATGGGGTGTGGCGCACGCTAAATTCACCCAAAACTTGCAAAACATAATAGAAAAGTTAAATTTTTTATTTTGGTGTAATTATTTAATGTTAAGTTTTCTAATCACGATTTATGTGATCTGGCTGGTCGAAAGTTGTCAGAAATTGGCTGCCAGACCGGTTATTATAAAACGGAAAATTGACCCTAAAATAAAAAAAGAAGAATTTAAAGATACGTATATACTTGATTGAGATCTAATTGTTTAGTGTTTCTATTCATAAACACAATTTGTTTGGTCTAGAAGTCTAAAGCCGTCGAAAACTGGCCGTCAGACTAGTTCTTAAGTCATTCGAAACTCTTGGTAAAATGTTTCGGAAATATAAACATGGTCAACAATTTGAATACTAATAAATGAGGATTTTCTATATTCAACATAAAGTTATTACTTAAATTAAATGTCATTAATATATTAGTTATTACCAACATATGTCATAAATACAAATAGTATGGGTTATTACATAATATAATATGTTAATTAAGTAAGTAACTGATTGAAATGCAATATGAAATATTAATACAGATAGCGCCAATTGGGATGGAGCGAGAAGAGGGGGTGTGCAAGTCTCCTACGCCGGCTCCCACCACATTTCCCCTCTCGCTGTGCAGTACAGTCAGAGCCGCCTGCCCTACCTAATTCATGTCTGCTATGTAGTCGTGTTGATTGCATATCAACACTTTTTGGTGGTGACTGTACTAAAGACTCGTGTAGGAGAGGGTAAGACGTTATAGCGCATGCTCAAGTGACGCTTCACGCTACTTGGCATTATCTGTACGTCCGTTAGTTTTCGACATCCTCGTAATCTTCTTCTTAGTCCAATTCAGCGTCAGGAAGTTCTTCAGCTGCAAATATAACAACAAATTTACTTATTCGAAATTGTTTGATATGCAGGAAGGAGGAAAGGATTCAGGATGTACATACAAATTGTTTACTCACAAGTCTCGTTGTGTTCTGTGATCTGTGGATAGGTGTTCGTTACAATTGGAGGGACAATGTCTCCGTCACACCATATGGGTACCATCCCACCATCCTGTTGGATGGTGCTGTTGAATTCACCAGCCAAAATCTTGATCGTTCCAATTATCTATTGGAATTGTCCTGATCTGCATTCGTGAATATTACTGTGTGGAATATCACCCTTCTAATGTGTGGCATAATGGAAGAAAGGGATAGAGGTATCATGGATTAGTTGAAGTTGGAGATGCCCAATGTCAATGTTTAATCAACATTCATGTTTATCTCTTGTCTTCACTATAGATTTTCTTAAAGTATAAAGGGAATATTGAATTTTTCTTCATTATTTTGAAAAGTGTAACTTTCCTTTCTTGAAGAAGCTGGATGTAGTATCAGATCCTGTGAAAGCATGTAACCTAGGCAAGGCAATGCATTTGTCTTTACCAAGTTCATTGTGCAATTTATGCAATTCAATGTATCGAAGAGAGTTATTAGTAAATAATCAACCTTCATAAAAATATAGATACATTCCTTTACTTTATGAACATTTCATAGCAATATAATAAGTACATCCGTTGAATTGGATCTCACAATAAAGTATTTTGCATCATTGTATCGTGAAATAATAAAAAAAATGATCGCATCAGCCTTCATGTGCACATGAAAAATCATCTTGTACGGTCCGAATTATAACATCTTCCCCAGCTGTTAACTTGCAGCACTTGTTTCCATTAAATACAAACGTTTTTATGTTTGCAATACTCAAATAAAGACGTGTTTTGGCAGTGATCAATAAGGAAATTTACTATATTAGTTTTGAAATCTTCTCAGACAAGCTAAAAATGATCAGGTCTGATTTGATGAACACCGCGTATAACTTACTCTGCTGGTTGATCTACAAGATGATTTCGTCTCTGCCGTTCCATATATTTTGCTGTATGCTTGAAATATTGATAAAGAGTTATTCGAATGTCGTTTTCTTGATAATTGGTTACCATATGTAGGAATTTTCGCGAAATCTGAACAAATGTGAGTGGTACATCTCCCATAATATAACAAATGAAAAATGCATAAATTATAACCTCATCTGTTGATTTTACATTCTGTAATGGCAAATTACATTGTGGCTAACACTCTAGCTTGGTCGGCTCTTGGCCCGTTAAATCAAGTAAGCGCTCTGTTGCGTAAATAGTACATGCTATCTTTAGCATTTTCTGAAACTATTTAGGCTGCTGTATTCATATACCCGTTATATATTGCAGTTGGAATTGTGTCATATACTCTTTCATGGAAACAATTAAAAATTGTTTTTTTCGATTGACACGATATGTCTCAACTAAAACATACTCTTGACCTCTACTTTTTAGTTATGGAAACATAAATTAATTGTTTAATTAGACTAGAAATAATGTCTAAGGTTCATGATGCTAGAAACATTCTAAAACTTCTCTTTTTCCGAAATTCTAAGATATTTTCCTTATAGTAATTGAATCTTCTATTTTAAAGTGCACTTCACTTTGCTGGAATTTATGATAAACCTGTAAGCTGAATATTGGTCCCATTTATTTCAAGTAAAGCATTTTAAACAAAAAGCGTTTCAGCCAAACGCTGTTAAAAATACTGAATATTTTATGTATTCGAAAAATTTTCGTCTATATTCTTATTCATGTATTTGTTGCAGTCAGATAAATATAATCATTTAAGTAATTCATTTGAAAATGTTTTGTGTCCCACTGATTTTAAAAGGAAACGTTTCCTAATTTTTGTACTATTCCAGTAAGTATTTTTAAAGAAAATAAATTGAATAATTGTTTAATATAACTGGATAAGTATTGTTTGTTGTAAAGTGATATGCATGCACACATAGGCGTTCTTTTATAAGTCAAAATATTTGCTCTAGAAAGCAAAGGAAAATTTGTCATTCTATTTTTTTTTTTTTTTTATCAAAAGTTGTATTTGCATTTCAAGTTTACTTAAAGCTTTTGTCTGAAAAACTGCAAAATGTTACTTTGTTTACTTCAACAACAGTAAGGTCCTGAAAGTTGGGAAGTTAGAAACTAATAACTAAGTCTGTGGAACTCTGGACACTCTGAATATACTATATTAGTACGGTGGTATAGCTTCAGGCAAATTTTAAGTTCCACATATCAATTAGGAATTATTTACATAATATATAAATTTTAAGTTTTTTAAAATTTCTCCCTTAACTGTTCTAAAATTTACAAGAAAGAAACACTCGCATACTTTAAAGACTGGCATCAGTTTAGATATACAGTAATAATAATTATAATCTTTATAGGATGAAGGTTTTATAAACTATACATTTTGTTAATATTATAAACGTATTATACACAGGATCAAAAGCATCCAAAAAGGATTGTCAAGGATACATTGGTGGGTACTAATATCCCAAATGGCTAAAATAATTAAAATGATAATAACAAAAATTAAGCAAATATGCCAATATTGAAAATAATTTAAGAAGAAATCTTTGCTCTGGACACAGTTAACAGATTACAACAGATACTAGTAAAGGATTATGTTACGTTCCCAGAAATGTCAATCAAGTCAGTTGCATTAGAAGAATTTTCTCTAAAAACAAGTGAAAATATTCAGATTACATTTCACATAGCTTTAGAAAACAATGCAGAATATCATGGGAAAGGTATGACGGGAATTACAAATAGACAAAACATTTTAAAAAAAGTAAAGGCCAATGGGGAGAGGTGTGTAAAACCTTTAACCAATGAGAAAATTGCTTTTCTAACGGACGCGGAAACAGGAGAAAGACAAGTCCGTGAAAATCGCAGTCTTCTTCAAGAAACCGGTGGAGGATTAAAACCTAAAAGCTCTTCAACATGAGAAAGTATAGTATCCCTTTAAACATTAAAATCAACCAAATTAAAAAGAATCCCCTATTAAGTCGTAAAGAAGTAATTATGATTCTAGTAAAATGAAGTAATTTACACGTCGAACTACGAGATTCTAAAAAAAAACGCGTTTGGAGCCCATTCGAGGAATCAGGAGCCAATTCAGGATTACAAGTGCTTAGTGTCGGTGAAATCGATAAATGTGTTAAACAAAATAATTTAGAGTGAAATCTAAAAGTATAATTTAAAGTCAGCTTAAAAAAGGGAAATCTTAAGTACATATAACTAGAAGTGAGCCCTCAGTATACTGTATGTTTTGTGTGTCCCATGGCCTTGTGACAGATCATGTTTTGCTAGTGGAGGGGAGAAGATTTGATCGACCCCTAGCTTGTAAGAATTTTATAAATATATATATTTTATGTTTTAGTTAAGAGAGTCTGAGCTAGGATCGAGAACTGGAAACAAATCTCTGTGCAAGTCAGCCTACCGAATTCGAGTCGTTGTACCAGCAAATGCAACGAGCTACGAGAACCAGGAACAGCAAGAGGGACTACACTCAGTAACAGGATCAGTAAAGGACTCAAGAGCTTTGCACTACGGAAAACTACAAAGTAGCCCTTTGGAGCAAAGGGGCAACCGCAGCGACACCAGGACGAAACTCTTCCATTTCAAGGTTGAAATCTGCAATTGAAAAGGGACAAATATAAATCATTAAAAGATTTGTCATTAAACTGCTGTTAAATTTTAGACTTTTAAATAAATTGTTATACTAATCTAACATTTTATTTAAGTTTAGGTTTAGTAAACATTCACCAAGGTATGTATTATTAGGTATTTTTTTGTTAACTCAAACATTAAATGTTGAGAAACTGAAAAAAGTCAATTGGTGCAAATGTTTTAGCCAATTTATATATATATAGGTAATCAAATATTACACGTACATATCCATTTATGCACGTAGATCATCTTTATGTGCTAAAACATTATCACGGTGTCAGATGATTGCCTTCATCCATCACCAGGTGTTGAAATATAACTCACAACGAGTTCGTCAGGACATAAAAAATTGGTACAATACTTAAACAGCACATTACAAACAACGTATAATTTGCACTAATTTATTTGTTCTACATTCATGGTTTTCAAAATGAGAGACGAGGCAGAACTACCAATAAGGATCCCCTGCAACGGTCAATGATATTCTTCGCTCAATCGCAAAATCATTTGATAATTTCAACGAAGTCGATATTCAATAATAATTAAGCAAAGACTAAATCCATTGACAAAGTAAAACATTTTGTCAATAATAATGGAATTATGAAATTAACTCTGACCGCACTATTAGCCACGTTCGAAGAAAATTATTTGTTTTCGCGAAATACATAAGTACAATATATCCTTAATAAGTTTGTGTAATAGTTAAATATACAATCTTCAAACTTTCAGAATTTTTTTATTCAGATCACTGGTATTAACAAGACGAAACCTCATAATGAGATATTTAAGTCTCAACAAATTTAATTACAGAATTAAGTAGCCCCATACTTACTGACTTTTACAATATATCTCAAATACCAGAAATAACTAATTAAATAGAATTGAACAGAATATAATAAAACATATGCTTTATTTATATTAAACTATTGCAGCAACATTAGCTTTTTAACATATTTTTAACAATGGCCATACGACCGTCTGTTAGTTTGACATTTTTAACCTATTAAACATAAGCATTGCTACATGTAACTAATGAAATATAATATTTATTAAATATCAATCAAAATGTTAATTTGCCAGTATACACCTAATTTAACGCAATGATAGGTTTAACTAATACCATAAACAGTAAACATAACGTAATTATCACCATGTTAATAGTACAGCAACAAACACTATTAATTAATGGCACGTCAACACCGTTTAAGTACTATTTCTAGTTATCTATTAAGTATATAATGTAGAAAACATGTTTATGTAAATTTACATGTTAACAAAATTGCATTTTCTATGCTACAGACGAAAGAATTACTGTACTAATGTAAATCCTGTTAATAATTCTTTTTTAAATGAAATTGTGTGTAACAGTTAAATAATACAATTTTATAAATACAAACTCAATTAAATACGATAATGATTTGAAAATTTTTCCATAGACAGTACAAACGATGTTTGTTCTGCGATTATTGTATTTTTCTAACACCCAAGTTTAAACATCGCATCATAGGTAGTTTTAGGTTCACTTACATAAAGTAAATTAAGCAATATTATAAAAGGAAAAAAATGTTTAAGGGAGAAAGGTAAAGACTGTAGGTGATGCACAGCATATTTTTAAAGTAAACGATTCAATACTTTGGTCAATGAAACATTTCAACTACCGTCTATATTACAGGAAGTGTATATTTCCTGCAAATATAATATTGCAATACTTAATTCAGTTATATATAAGATGGCACTTTTATAGTTTCTGTACAAAAGTCTATAAATCAGCCTGTCAAAAAAACTCTTAGTTTAAAATCGCGTTACAAGATTCTGTATTGCCAAATGTTAGAAGAAAATTGGATTTAATCAAGAAAAGAAACAATACCAAACCATATGGCGAGCTATGTGGAAGAAAATAAAAGATTTTCTATTTGTTCACCTTGTCCTAATAATTTACAGACGAGCTTTCATTCAATAAAAGAGTAAACTCTGTAAAGAGGAAACGGTTGTAATTTCCTAAAAATATAAATAACCCACAGTTGTTAGAATAACACTGAATGTTTTAATATTGTTTTATTTCGACGAAGCAATTTAGCCTTAACTTTATAGAGAAGGAGGAAAAAAGAAGCCGGCTCAGATACAGACTTATAACGTGGCCTTATATTTATTCTTGTTGCCACGATTAAAAGATGGTGACCGAGGTAGAGACGTTATGATATAGATAAAACAATGTTGTGTTTACGGACCAATCATAAAAATGTATTGAATTATGACACAGAAAAATTTGTCAGAGTAACTAACTGTACAACTGGTACCAAACCTATACTTATCTGTTAAGTATGTCCCTCACAAATACAAACGAAACGGGAGCAGAAAAAATAACGTACACTCAGTCTCGCAATTCATTACTTCAACAAGAATCGCAGGAGACATACGCATTGGTGTAATAAAATCAAATGATCCTTAGAATATACTCGGACTGAATATATAGCATAATGTACTGCAATAAATATTGTGTTTATATGGACTTGGAAGATAGTTTAAAAAAATATATTTCTTACTTAAAGAAAATACGTAAATAAGTAAATGTGAATCAAAAGCAAGTTTCATGTATAACATATATAATATAATTATAAATTTAGACATTTGGCATTAAAGACCAACATAATCGATGTAAATATGATTTAAGATTGTGGTTTATTTATTACATCTTTTACTAAAATTTTTTTATCTTACTAAACCGTTTTGTGTAATTGAAGTAAAAAGGAACCATATCGATTTATAAACATTTTAGCCTTCATCAAAATAACAATATTATTTTGCATAAGTGTTAAAAATAATTAATTTTAACAATTTATTAATTCAAACTGGATCATAAAATACAATGTTGTTTATATTATCGAGTAAGGTTAAATACGAAGGTAATTTAAATTTGTTGTGGATTTTAAATAGTTTAACTATTGAAGCTTCTATTCTTTGGACATTAATTCATTTTGTTTTCCTTAAATTATATTCCATTAGAATAATCGTTTGATTCTTCTTATAATATAGGCATTCGATTTGCTTACAGATTATCTACCATATTTACAAAACTGTGGGTTCACCATATTTTGCTTTTTACAAACTTTATCACAATAACAGGCAATAAAGCTTTCGTAAAAAATTATATATTTCGTCGTCTAGGCCTACGTTGCTAACATAAGCAGTTCCACAAAAAAGTACTCTTATTTATAACCTTAGTTGGTCTTTACGGCTTTACATCACCGTAAACCCTTTATTATTCATGTTAAGTGTTCCGTTCTTCCAGTATTTATACCATTTATAGAGAACTCTGTTATGTTTTAAGTAATGACATTGGTTAAATAAATGTGTTGGTTATGTTTGCTGACAGCCCTTAATTGCTTTGATAAAACTAATAAAACTGTATTCCTTTAAACGATTGGTCTCATACAAAATATTTTGTAACATTGTTATAATTATCATACAAACAAACAAATCTAGTATTTAATATTTTAGGTTCTATATAATGGAGTGAAATATTATCATGTGTTATGTAGCTGAACCATTTTATGTAGGTTTGAAATATATAATAAATAAAATTACACATTTTAATTTAGTCAAAGAATATACAAATAAATCACTTCTTAACAATCTTTAATTTCTGATAGATAAAAAGAAGAAGAAACGAAACAAAAGTAAATGAAATGAAGATATGTCATGTAATACATTAAAAGTATAGTGTTTGTAAGATTGATTATTTAATTTATTAGACTGGGATTTGAAGTGGGTTAAGCATGCATGGAAAGCTTGGCGCAATTTTATTTCTGTGTATTGTTATAGGTACTATAGTGATCATGAAAATCCATGTCGTCGCCCCCAGCGTGGTCGACATCACAAGGGAGGAGGGGGAATATGATGGGGGCACCATTTACTAAAACACTTATAACTTGAAAACCTTTCAAGATAGAACATTAAAAAAAAAATAACAATGTACTTCATAAAATATGAACTTTAAAAAAGTTCATTATGTGTATAGTCGCATTGCTTTATGAGAAAGGCCATTTTTATTTTTAAATGAACAAAAATGGTGAATAAAATAAACAAAACCAATAGTTGTATACTAAGAAAATCAGTAAATAGGCCAAATATAGACATTTAAGCTATTAAAAGTGTATCAATAAATTTAAGCAAGCATGTTGAACAATTAGTGCTACTGTAGAGGATATCCTATGACAGTGAAGATACTCATTGATTAGGCACCTGCATTAGGGTGGAACGAAAATGCCCTTTTTTATTATTTTTTAATTTTTTATTCGTAATAGTGGGGAAAAGATGCCTTTTAGGTTCAAAAAGAAGATAAAAAAATTTGGTTGCTTTACTGCATCATCTTGAGGTGCCGCAAAGGGCTTAAAGTTTATAAAAAAAAGGAAAAATAGCAAAATCTCAAACTTTTTAATTTAAAAAAAATGGGCTTCTAGTGCTTATATTGTAAAAAAATATGTTTGTAAATACTTATACAAGCACTAGAAGTCGTACAAAAATATTAACTTCAAAATATAACTTAAGAAAAATATTTTTTTATTTAGAAACAAAATAGAATTTTAGATTTTTTTGAAATTTGTGCTATCTATTTTTAACATTATTGTTTAAGAGTATTAAGGTTGAAATTAAAGATTTTCAAGCTAAATACATCCATCTTTATTAAGTAAAACATATAATCCCATCAAAATACATTTTTAAAGTATGTTATTAGTTCCTTAACAAAAGCTTTTTAGGATTACGAATGTTAAAGCTTCAAAATATTTGTTTTAATTCATAGACACTTTAAATTGTTTCTTTGTATCAAATTTTGGCATGATTTTACGTGAATCAATTTTTGCTCTGATAAATCCTTCTCTTGCTGTTGAACCACATACACTTTGAGCAGATTCAGTCACCAATTTTACAGCTCTCTCCACAGCTTGGGTGTGACAAGGAAACCTGGGAAAGTCAATAAGCGGGTCCTCTTCACTTGGTTGAGCTTCAGATGTCTTCTTTATAAATCCTTTCAGAGATTCACAGGAAACATGTTTTACCAAGGGGGGTTCAGCTATGTCATTTTCAGCCCATGAAATCATGTCGATGTAATCCTGTGAGTTAAAGTTTATCTGTGGAATTTTAAACTTCCTGACTCCATCACTACTTTCCGTTCTTGCTTTTAAAATGCGCCGTAAGCCGAGTTCTCTTACAGTTTTGCGCTCGTCACATATCATAGATAAAAGGAGATTTTCTGCAGCAGCGAAATACCCATTTCTTTGTATAACTGGATCTATAACCTTCTTTAAATCATCAGAGAGATATCGTGAATATGAGATTAGCTTAAACAGATGTTTGGAGCCATTAGTACATGAAGGTTTCAACTTAATATTAAACCATACAGGTGCATACACTTTCACAATGTACGCAACCAGAGACTTAAGGCTTGCAGTTGGACTTTCAGTTGCCACATACAATCTAAGTATACGGTTTGCTAATGTAAGTCACCTAGAGTGAGCAAGTTTTCCAGGGTTCCTCAAAGATAGATCTTGAGAGCAATTTCCACTTGACACCGCGATACACATTTCCCATAAGTACTTCTGATCTGAACTTAAATCGTTTGTGTTATCCAAAACAGGAAGGTTATTTTCAATTGGTGAGAAAGTAACCACAGGGAGATCAGCACAGTGTTCAAGCTGTTGGCCTATTTCACCTTTAAACTCATTTGGTCCCTTCGTTTTACCATCTAAATGGCAAAAAAGATGTCTCAATGGTAACTCGTTTCGATTGAACAGACAAACTAACCATTGTAATGGTCTTCCGATTCCATTTTCCAACAAAGAAATCACACCATTATTATGTCCGGTATTTACAACAGTTCCATCACACCCAATAGCAGTAAAGTTAAAAAGTTGTTTGTGGTGTTCTCTATTTTC
>JAGFPH010001882.1:181403-192490 GCA_018207615.1 Philaenus spumarius
TTTAGGGAATATCGAATTTACATTTATTTAATTTATGATTTGAATTTAATTTGAAACTAACCTATCTCAACCAGTACTTTAAATATTTTTATTGAATTTACTCAGGCAATTAATTAAAATGGGGGACAACGTATTCTCGTTTACACAGACCTTAATTCAGCGTTTTTCACCTCCGGTTTTCCGTGATGGATGCCGCTATGTTGATGGGCTGGTGCTGGAGCTGATAGGATGCTGTGTCTGGTAGCCTGGATTTTCTGATTTAAAGTTGTTGGGTTGATATGATGGCTACAGATGTACTTGGAGAGCAGATCTGGTAGAATCTAGTAGAGTTACAGTTGATCCTATTTCTTCCTTGGTTCGTGAGAAGTGAAGTTCTGTTTAGAAGATCATGTCCTGAAGGATTGCCTATGTCGTCTCAGTATCGCCAAATAGAGTTATTTTTATGTTAACTCATTTGGATAGGCCGTAGAGTTACTCCTGAAGAACTACTTCTGACTAGTAGTTTATATTTGAAAGTTACTTAAGTTTAACGAAGAAAAAATATAATTGTGCTCGTGATACTAAGGCTTTTTAGCATAACACGTAGTATACGAACTGGTAGAATAATACTTGCTGCAGAGTGACGTAAAGTCTACATTCGTAACAATTTGAATCTAGAGTGAGCGAGTGAGACCCGATTTTCCGCGTTCAAGCCTTTATACACTTCGTGACGTCATTTCTTAAATGCCCTTTCCCTCATTTTTTCAGTAAGCTAATTTTCCTTTTCTATAAACTTTTTTGGTCTAGAAATATGTCTAAATTCGCACTGGTTAATTTTATATAATTTTCTTCTTTTCTTTTCCTTCCATTTTCCTGGAAAATACCAATTTCCCTGGTTAATTTGGTTGTTAGTTGACGCCCCTTTCTGTAACCGCAGCTTCATCCCTTCCACTTTGACCATTGAATCTTACTTGTTTTTGATTTCTCGCTGTATCTTTTTTCCTTTTTAGTTTTCCTTAATTTTCCTTTTTCACATTTTCCAGATTGTTTTTGGCTACCCGTACGTTTTTGAATCGTGTCTGTACTGTGATTTTTACGCGTGCGCGGCACGTCTACGCTTTTCCGCGATTTCCACGACTGTCTTTCGCGTTCAATGTCTTTTTTGTTTGTTTACGCTGATTGTCTTTAACACCTGTACAGTTCTAACAGTTTTCACCATTTTTACTTATTTTTTCTCTTCTGGGACTTAGCCTACAATAGCAAAAAAGTTCTTTGGGGTTTTTTTATTTACTACGCGAAAAATATTTAAGTTACTGGTTTCCTAACGATACAATGTTAATCTAACCCTAAATCTCTTTACTTTATTATTTAAAATTCAAAAATTCAACTTTTATTACTTTAAAAGGCGTGAAAACTCTCACCATTTTATCTTAATTTTATTTTACTTTTTGTTCCCTTTTTTACACGTAACTATTCATTCTCTAATAACTCTTGTGAGTGGAAACCTTTCATTTTAATTATTTCTCCCTTTTTAGGGTGTGTGAAATTTGACACTTGAGTCAACTTTTTTATTTTCAATAATTTGACTTTTTCTTATTTAACCTTTTATTTTCGTCTACTTATGTAGATTCCAAAAATGTCTAACTTTTTCAGTTTCGAGTTAAATTGAACTTTTCCCTTAACTTTAACCCCTGTTTACTTTGGTAGTGTTACCTTTTGTGATTTGAAATTCACACGGCCGTAACTCACGCGTTTAGCGCTACGTATTAAACCATGAAAATCACAAATGCATAAAATTCCTGGATTCCTTTATTCCCCTAAAACTCAGCTACTTTCAGGCTAAGTCAGATTTCCTTTCTTGACGTGTCCTAGATCAAGGTTCATCTTGGGAGATAAGCCTTGCTCTGATTTAACTTGTATTTTTGACTAACAATTGACACTCACCGAAGTCCGGCCTTGAAAACATCGAATTTTATAATTTAATATAAAAACCGATTTTTCCCGCCTTACAACGGCTAATATCCGTTGTAGCATTCATAACGTCTCTACCTCGGTCACCACATTTTAATCGTGATAACAAGAATAAATATAATTCCACGTTATAAGTCTGTATCTAAGCCGGCTTCTTTTTTCCTCCTTCTCTTTAAAGTTAAGGCTAAATTAGTTCGTCGCAATAAACCAATATTAAAACATTCAGTGTTATTCTAACAACTGTGGGTTATTTATATTTTTAGGAAATTACAACGGTCTCCTCTTTACAGAGTTTACACTTTTATTGAATGAAAGCTCGTCTGTAAATTATTAGGACAAGGTGTACAAATAGAAAATGTTTTATTTTCTTCCACATAGCTCGCCATATTTATGGTTTGGTATTGTTTCTTTTCTTGATTAAATCCAATTTTCTTCTAACATTTGCAATACAGAATCTTATAACGCGATTTTAAACTAAGAGCTTTTTTGACAGACTGATTTATAGACTTTTGTACAGCAACTATAAAAGTGCCATATTATATATAACTGAACTAAGTATTTCAATAATATATTTGCAGGAAATATACACTTACTGTAACATAGACGGTGATTGAAATGTTTCACTGACCAAAGTATTGAATCGTTTACTTTAAAAATATGCTCTGCATCACCTACAGTCTTTACCTTTCTCCCTCAAACATTTATTTTTCCTTTTATAATATTGTTTAGTTTACTTTATGTAAGTAAATCTAAAACTACTTATGACGCGATGTTTAAACTTGGGTGTTAGACAAATACAATAATCGCAGAACAAACATCGTTTGTATTATCTATGGGAAACATTTCAAATAATTATCGTATTTAATTGAGTTTGTATTTATAAAATTGTATTATTTCACTGTTACATACAATTTTATTTAACAAAGAATTATTAACAGGATTTACATTAGTACAGTAATTTATTCGTTTGTAGCATAGGAAATTTAATTTTTTTAACATGTAAATTTACGTAAACATGTTTTCTACATTATATACTTAATAGATACCGTAACTATAAATAGTACTTAAACGATGTTGACATGCCATTAATTAATAGTGTTTGTTGCTGTACTATTAACATGGTGATAATTACGTTATGTTTACTGTTTATGGTATTAGTTAAACCTATCATTGCGTTAAATTATATGTATACTGGCAAATTAACATTTTGATTGATATTTAATAAATATTATATTTCATTAGTTACATGTAGCAATTTTAAAAAGTTAAATATGTCAACCTAACAGACGGCCTTATGGCCATTGTTAAAAATATGTTAAAAAGCTAATGTTGCTGTAATAAGTTAATATAAATAAAGCATATGTTCTATTCTATTCTGTTCAACTCTATTTAATTAGTTATTTCTGGGATTTGAGATATATTGTAAAAGTAAATAAGTATGGGGTACTTAATTCTGTAATTAAATTTGTTGACACTTAAATATCTCACTATGAGGTTTCGTCTTGTTAATACCAGTGATCTCCTGCGACTCCAGCGTAGCGGCGGTAGGTTACGCGGACATTGATCATCCTAAATCCATTTAAAACCCAAAATTGTTCAAATAGCGTTTTTTTAAAAATACCAAACTCTTGGGGACAAAATTCTTCATCCGAATGGCTTGATAATTTTTCGCTATAATTAATAGTTACATCGTAAAAATTTATTTAAAGTCACCCTATAGCGACGGTAGGTTACACGGACATTGCTCAGCCTAAATCCATTTAAAACCCGCAATTGTTCAAATAGCGTTTTCAAAAAAATACCAAACTCTTGGGGACGAAATTCTTCATGCAAATGGCTTGGTACTTTTTCGCTATAACTAATAGTGACAACATAAAAAAATATTAAAAATCAATTTTTTAAATTGTTAATAAATATTAAACAAAGCGTTTTTCTTAATTTTGGAAAAGCCATTTGCATGCGTATTGGCCATAGCTTTAAAATGACATATCGTTCATAATCATCCGATCAAAAATAAAGGAAAAATATGGATTTTAATTTAACATTGGTCTTATGGAGTGTCAACCAACATGGCCGACAGCTAGAGCCGACCCTTAAATAAAGAATTGGATAACGATGGCGGTAAGAAACACAAATTTATTCATTTGAATTACGTTATCCGTAGCTAAATAACTTTAAAAAAGATATTTAATTGTTTAACAAAATCATTTGGATGTAGAACATGTTGGAACTAATACAAGCATAAGGGACATTGTGAAAATAACAATGGAAGATAAGAGACGTTTTGGAAAAACCAATTAAGAATGGGAGACGGTTTGAAATAACAATAAAGTATACAGGACGTTTTGAAAATAACAATGTAGACTAAGTGACGTTTTGAAAATAACAATGTAAAACAAGGGACGTTTTGAAAATAAGAATGAAGAATAATGCACGTTTTGGAAATAACAATGAAGGATACGGAACGTTTTTAAAATAATAATAACAGATAAGGATAAGTTTTTGAATAATAATAAAGGATAAGGGATATTTTCAAAATAACAACGAAGGATAAGGTTTTTTTTTTAAATTATGTATTCCTGATTAATCTGGCATTGGTTTTCTCGCAGCTTACTATTTCTAAGTATATAACAGTCGGACAACTTAGGATGGAATGCATTTACGGAGACCTGCGTGGAAATAAGAAGCAGTATCCACTAAAATATATTTCCCTTTCCCCACCTAGTGTACTGGAGAGAACGGTAGCAGCATATAGAGATTCCTCAACATTGTGGGTTTTGTCTGAAACTGAAGTTAGAAGCAAGCAAGCTGAAGAATCCGTTATGAAGCCGAGTCAAATAAACATTTTTGTTGTTACATTGCTTCGTGTTTAACTAAAAATTAGTCATGAAATAATGTACAACAAATGTTTATTTTTGATAATGTACATTTGATTATGTTTATATTTGACTAAACATTTGTAATGTACATAATACTTTGGTGAAACTGAATACGAATAAGTATTATGTTGCCCAATAAAACTGCGATATATAGCAGTCATACAGGTACTGACAAATTTACGTGAATAAGTTTGACATGGAGTTTTTATGTTGTTTAAATTACAAGATATAATTTATAAAGGTTTTTACTAGTGTTTATACTAATAGTTATGTATTTATTAAATTGTATTAGGAATCATCATTGTTAAGAAAACGTAAAATTAAAAATAATAATTAGTTAAGGTGTTAAACAAGGGGTGGGTAAACTCCTGGTTATATCATTATACCGTCGAACTTTAAAACAAAATAGTTTTATTATTATTACTCACTGTGTATTAATCATTGTCTTACATTTTATTTTTTATTTAACTTTACTAAAAAATAGTCTCGATTTTTTTAACGAGAAAAAATGAATTTTTAATCAAAGTAGAAAGTTTTATTTTGTATTTAAAGTAGATATATTTATTATTAAGTTTAAAACATGTTAAGTTTATTTAAATTGAATATGGAGAGTTAATAATTTATATTGAATTATTTATCTTTATTCTAAGCAATTCTTTAATCCTGTGATCCCCGATGATTGCTTTGATATTTTCTTCAATAATTCTTTCAGTCTAGACGTCGTAATCGTGTGCGAGAAAATGTTAAAATAATACAACTTTATGTAGAAAGTCTTGTTTTATTTCTCTAGATTAATATTCGAGACGTCAGCTGCAATTCAATACTTATCTAACTAAGATATGATTTACTACTTCTAACATACATTTAGTTCATTCAGTTAGTTGAAGTTCTTAAACGTAATACTACTTTTGTAATACTAAAAATAAAAACAAAAACCAAAACATACTAAATGACAAAATTAACTATCGGTCAAACGAACTATTCAATACTGTGATTAGATTGATGGAGGGGATCAGTTCACAGGACAAACAGACCGTTTAGTTTAGTACAGAATAGACGACCGCCCGAATTACATGTTCGTCCGGCGCGGCAATAATAAACCTTCTCGTTGACCAACATAACGATTCGGTGTACTATAATGTACCTTTATATGTCTTAGTGTGTCGGTTTTTGTAATAATTTTCATCTGTTTTTTTGTTTCGGGTTTGTAATCTTAATATGTGCCAAATGTGTAAAGAAGACGATGCCAGAACAGGCGGAAAATAAGGAACAATAAGGATCTGAAGATGACGGTATACCGTTGAAACCGGTAATCCTACAAAGGAAAAATTTGGATTGTTGACGGATGATATATAAGGTAATTAACCTATTATTAATATAAAACAAATATACAATCCAGGAAGCTAAAAACAATATGTTTAATGACATTTCACTTAAAATATGTTTCAAGTATTTAAATTTGAAATTCATAGACGTTTTTACACTCTAAATCAACTGAAATTGTTACAACAATTATTATGGTTTTCTATAGTGTTATATTTTAATCGATTAGGTCTAAATATTCATATTTTCATTTTATTATATACTGATATAAATTTAATTGTACCCATTTTTTCTATATATTCAAGGGATCCAATGTTCCTGTTTTGCAAAATTGAAAACTCTTTATATTGATTCTTCTTTGTATTCCATTAAACTAGATTTTCATAATTTATTACGTATGAAAAACATAAACCATTTTCCACTGCGTCATATAGAATTGGTTTTTGTCAATATATTAAATTACACACAGTACTTACCTAAAGATATATTTTCTAAGCTATTGATACAGTTGAGTTTACATCCTTTAGTAAGTTATTTTTACCAGATATTCAAATGCTTAAATTAAAGCCATATTTTTCTTCATATTGAAGAAAATGTGTCAAATATTACAACATCAAAACTTATGAGGTAGTCATTACATACTTTATTTACACAATTTATAGTAATATATTATCAGTGCTTAGTGTAGATAGCTAAGTTATATTTGGTCCTACATTATGGATACAACAAATAAGCTGAATATTCATGAGATGTTTAATATATAGGTTACGTATATACATTAAGTTTGTACTTTATATTTTATGGTAGGAATGAGCTGAAAACTTTCATAAAAACAATGAAAATTAGATTGCTTTTCATCCTTTATAATTCTTACAACAAACAAATTTATAATATAAAACATCAAAATAAATGCAATCATTAACATTTTACAAATGTGTATTGTATTATATTTTAAATGCAATAATAGTTAAATTATATTGAATAAGAATTTTTTTTTATTTTAGTTTGATTTTGTAGATCTTGATTCATTAAAAAATTATAACATTTTATTGTTTTTAGAGAATTGAGACACTGTGAAACGAATAAAATAAAATTGTGTATACTTCAAAACTAAAATTTTTTATCGTAAAAACAACTTAAATAGAAATACAACAAACTAACTTAACACCCTAAAATTAAGTTGGCACGCGTTGAAATAGTTATATAATTTGTATGTATGGTAATATTTTAAAGTACTTTTCTTATATACATTTTTCTTAATGTTTACTAACTAAGAGATTAAAGTTTTAACTTATAAAATATGTAAACACTACCTAAAACTAAACTAAACTTAAATATTTGGAACGACCGCATATCAATACTGTAAAATTAAAATGGTAAAACGAAAACTGAAATTCGCTAATTAGTTTTCTAAGTTTACTGAATATTTATTTTTCAGATATATTTTTATTTTATTAACGATAAAGATATGTGAAATATTTGTTAGAGTGTTAAATATATTACCAAATTGTCTTTCAATATAAAAATTTAAAAGTTATAGTAAATTTCACTGAGATAGTAACAACATAGGCTACCATAGTAAAATATCATTGGTATATTAAGTAAACGATAATACTTAACGCTTGGATATTAAGAGACTATTGTTTTTCTTTTTATTGTTTTTTTTTTTTTTTTTTTTTTTTTTTAAGGCGAAAAACCTAGGTGGTTATCATCACCTTCTTTTTATTGTTATATAATCTAAATAATAATATGATAATATATGGTTAATGTTATCTGTAAGTAATAGTAATATTAAAAAACAAAAACATGATAAATGGTATTATCAAAAATGCAAATAACTATAAAATAGTGTTTTGTTAAATTAACTTCATACATGTTTGTCAGATATATAAACTTAGTTTTAGGTTTAAAAACGTAAATATATTTCTAACTTTTACAATGTTATCCTCAAATGAACAAATCATAATAGTAGTAATAATTGTACCTTTATTTAAACATTATCGTGCAAATTAAATTATATGACTAATATGCCTACATAATTTAAAAGTGTGGCAGTTGAATTACAATCTAGGTTTTAAATCGTAGCTATAAAAATATCATTATATTATAAACATAAATATTTTTGTACTAATAAAAATTAAAATAAACGGTATCAGTTAACTGACACAAACTTTCTCCCAACTTACTGTAGTCAAAATAATATTGTTTTTAATCATTTTATTTACTACTTTTTAGAACAAAACAAAAAAATAATATTCTACCTACGTCAATCGTATAAAAAAGTTATTGTCCCAGGCGGGATTCGATCGCGCGACCTTTGAATTACTGGCCGTCCTCGCTACCGTTGTGCTACCCCGTGCGGCCATCGCCGTGATGCTAGGTTGACAACATAAACTTGTTTATTTTTTAACATTTCCCCATAATTATGAAACGCCGAAGTTTTGATAAAAGCGGGTGATGTCATTATGTTTGGCATCTTAAGCACTATAAATACTGAAAATTTGATCAAAATCGTTAGAGCCGTTTTTGAGAAATTTGCATTTTTGTCGGTTTTTATTGGTTTTTAGGGGTAAATTACCCTTAAAAATTAAAAATTCCAAAAAATAAAAAAAACGCCTGGAGATCTTTGGGTTTAGTACCTACATACCAAATTTCATGAAAATCGGACCAATAGTGCCCCCTCTGGTCGTGTATACATACTGACACACTGGCAGACAGACACCACGTTAAAAACACTTTTTTGGGTTCAGGGAGCACCAAAACAAAAAATTCCACTAAAAATATTTTTGGGTTCAGGGAGCACCAACACAGATAATTGCACTAAACAATTTTTTGGGGTTCTGGGAGCACCAAAACAAATAATTCAACTGAAAATTCAAATTCGAACATTTTTACGAAAACAATACTTTCTCCATATACTACGTATAGGGTGGAGAAAGTAAAAATTAAATAACATAATAAGGCTTTGTTCTGTTACTTTAGTTTATATTTATTTATTTCTCTCTATGTTTGAATGAATAAAATACTGACGCAAATCGATAGAATTCCAGATTGTAGTACTTAGAATGGTTCCCATAGGACGGATTATTATATTTACAGGATACAGGTAATGGAAAAGAGATGAGGTTTAAGGTACATCAAAGAGTTCTACTTTGTGACCTAAATAAACAGAAAAACCTTTGATTCCAACTTTGAATGTGAAAAATACAGCATATTATATTGAAACACTGTACACACATTTGACAATATAAATATTTTTAAAATTATAAAATTATTTTTTAACTGCAAAGCTTTCTGTTGAATTTAAAATTTGAATGAGCTATTATTTCAATTTACTCATTATTTGATTCCTCGTAATTACAAATAATCATTATACCACTCTAAGTGTAATGTGCATTTGCCAAAGTATAATTGTCTCTTTGTCTAATAATTATATTTTTAACGATAGTTAATTTATCTAAAAACAAATAAAAATCATATTTATTGACATATTTGTCACAATATTTCATAAAGCAACAAAAATTATGAAATAGATATTTGAACTATTTTCTGGATACCAATTTTTCAGTATATATCTAACTCGATCCAAGGCTTGTTTTGTATTATTACAACTATGCATGATTTAATGAACACTTAAAATAGTACTCCAGACTTTAGTAAGTAATTTTATTTCATTTGATGGTACTTTTTAATAAAATTGCTAGATATATTTTAAGTTGTTATGTGTTGTAATACAATGAGCATTTATTTGTGTAAATGTATTTTATGTAGTTAAAATTACTAGCTGTACTTCTAATAAATTATTATTAATAACACACTATTTTAGCGTAAACTTATTGATAGTAAATCAAAACCATTATAATTTTAAAAATTTTTGATTGGAATTTTAAAAATCAAATCTTTTATATAATAATTTTTAGCAAATAATAGCCAAGCCTATTTGAAAAAAAATCAACATATTTTTTCACGTTTACGTGAAATTGTAATTTTATGTTCCAAAATAATGCGAACTTGTTAAGTTACATCAAGCTCAATTTCTTTCAGGCCCAACACTGTTTCCCCGTAGTTTATGAAAACGACCAAGACAAATATTCATGTATATCGACATTTAATTTTTTAGCTATTTAATTTTGTTTAAATCAATTAAGGTTATTTTTTCTGTTTAAATTGAGAAATTTAACCCTAAGATATAAAGCTAAATGACTGACCTGTTACTGTGCCTGGTGTAATTATGTGCTGCATTGTTAATAAAGCACTGTTGTGTTTGTGTAACTAAACTTAAAAAAGTTACCAATACATATATAATAAAGGTTGCTGACAAACTTGAAGTTTTCTGAACTTTCATTACTGAAAAACTTATATCCATTCTATTAAAAATTTTAAAATAAAACACTGTATTTTACGCTGCCGATTATTACATCTGACTTTTGGAGTTTTGTTCAATTTATTAAGTTTCAGGGTAAAAGATTGCTGAAATATTAAAATTAATTTTGAAGCAGCAAATTTTTAAGTGCCACTCACCTCTTTCATATCTTAGTGGCTCCACATCACAAAACTGTAAACAAAAAATCTGATTTTAATATTTATTGTGTTACGCATAATTTTATTTCTTCGTATGAGATACAAATTGTGTTTTTTAAATCGTAGATTGTATCCTTTAATTTTTCGACTATTGAGTAATTTGTTGCAATTACAAACATTATTTTCTTATAGTCCGGTTCGTGCTATTAATATTTTAGGATGGATTCATTTTCTAACGTTAATAATGGTTTGGTAGGTGTTTTAATTCTTATTTATTAAGGTTTTAAGTTAAGAAGTTTACCTTATAACTCTTGTTTTCTCTTTTGAATGTATTTTAGTTTCTTCTTGTGTTTTATGTGCAACTTGACAATTCTAAAGCTTTATATCCTTTTGTGAATATTTGTTAGATTGTTT
>JAGFPH010001882.1:192590-218324 GCA_018207615.1 Philaenus spumarius
GGAGTCGCAGGTTGCTTTTTGTTTTACTAGAGCCGACCCTTAAGAAACGTGCTACAGCTGTTTCGCGATTAATCGCATTTTCAATCACTGTACACGTGCTATTTTATTTTTGACGACGTCGCAATGGGCGTAGAATTATCGTGTGTTAACTGTGTGTGTTTTATATTTTAATGTGTTTCGTGTACAGTGTTTGAAAATGCGATTAATCGCGAAACAGCTGTAGCACGTTTCTTAAAGAAAGAATTGGATAACGATGACGGTAAGAAACACAAATTTATTAAATTAAATATCATTGTTATGTATTTTTTTTTAACTAAACAAACCACTTTAATAACCAAAGAGAACAAAATTTAAGTTGATATTAAAAAGGATTTTTTTTTTGTTTATGTAGTTTTATTAATTCTTGTGATGACTGGATACAGAACCTTTTGAAAATGATTGACTCATTTTGTTACACAATTAAATTACAATTTTAAAGTTATTTAAAGATTTTTCAAGATTTATTTCAAATTCATTTGGTGAATTTGGAAAATAATAAGGAATAACCAATAATTACAAATTACCAAGGAATAACAAATTAATTCCATGGAAGTTGCAAAGTGTATAAATAAAATAATTAAAACTGTCATGGAATATTAATATTTATACGGTAGACGTAATCGCAAACAGCGTTTGTTGCTTTGTTTTCACAAATCACTTAACATTAACTTCTGATAAAGCACGTTTCTGAATATTTATAACCGTGCAACGTTTTAGGTTTCGCAGTATTATATCAAATGTGAAGCCAACATGGTCAAGGTCTTCTATATCTTACTTCTTATCTGTGTACTTATTTCTCTGGTGGCTCAAGTCACTTCTGATAACAAGAGGAAGTGCGTATTAAAGTTTAGTAAAATGTCAATAAAACTTACCTTTTTAAAAGTAAGATTAAAACTACATACAACTAAGAAAATGTAATATTTTTCAATATCAACTTGAATTTTTTCTCTTTGTTTTTTTAAGTGGTTTGTTTAGTTATACATAAAAAAACATAACAATGATATTTAGTTGTTTAACAAAATCGTTTGGATGTAGGACATGTTGGAACCAATACATGCGTAAGGGAAGTTTTGAAAACAACAATGAAGAATACAGAGCGTTTTGGAACCTTTATCTGCCTAATAGTTTACAACTGTATACTATCATATTTATATCTATGATATTCCATGAATAACATTATTTAAAACTAATAATTCGAGTATAATTAAAAGCGATATTCAATTTAAAAGTTACATCTGATTTATACCCTTTTATTATTGTTGAGTTTTCAGTTTGGAAACCATTCTGGAATCATTCTAAACTAATGTATTATTATATCTTACAATCTTACATGAGATGAAATTACTTTTATTGTAATAACTTGTAAACATTTGTAGATATTGAAATGAAATAACACCGATCAGTTTAGAATAAAATTATTAACAATATATGATAATCGTAAACTAATCGATTGTTGAACTTTTCGTGGTATAACTCTTTTATAATGTTAAAAACTTTCGAATCGTTACAATTAATTCGAATTAACCCAACAATCAATTGAAAGAAAATGCATTATTGTTGTTTTTGAAAATCAAAAATTATTATTTAAAACAAACATTTTTAATAAAATATATGCCGACAGTTTTATATAAAAAAAATATATTTAGGAATTTTACAGTAAATGATTTTGTTATGATGAAAATAACTGTTAAACCAGTAAACAGATCGAAATAAATTTAATTCGGTAAAATATATCGAATTCGGCTCTCTTTTGAGAGTTTTACAAATCATATAAATAAAATAAGTTAATAAATAGGATGACAGTTATATGAAATTATGTATTAATTTTAAACGACAAGTTTATGTTGTAACGTTAATAACGTTTGAACCACTAACATGATTAAAATATAGTAATAAATCATTTGAAATAAAATAAATTATGTTTTTTTTACATATTTAATACGTTAAATAAATAACATTGTTTAATATGTAGAACGAAAGTATTATACAATACTAATGTAAGGAATTAAAGTCAGAGTTTTATAGTTTCTACCTCAATCAATGTTACAGCTATCCATACCTAACAATTACAAGCAACTTATAAAGTATCTAAACAAACATTCCAACAGTATTTACCCCAATAACGTGAATTATAATGGCACCGATTCCACTTCTATACACCCTCATAGCATTCATGGAACAAAATTTATCCTCTCCACAAATAACCATACCGCCTGTATCAAAAAGAAATCAATATTCCTTTCTGAATTATTTTCAAATTTTATTTACTATAATTAATTGATTAGTACAATATTATGAACCGAAACATATATGTTCTCAATAATTAACGAAAACAAAGGACCATAATATGAATTAAAAACAACAATGTAAAAATTTTAAAAGCAATTGTAAATAAACTGTTTATGACATACTTATAAAATATTATTATAAGTAACAATTTAAAAACATCAAATCAATATTAAAACTGCTGTATTTTAACCCACATAGTATGACTAAACAAAAGACTAAAATAAAAATAAAATTAAATTAATCAAAATAAATATATTAATTTCAAGTTGAAATTATTTTATTTTCAATATTTAATTTGTAAAGAAATGTATTCTAAATAATGGACAGTATAAATGCTAGGCTAATACCCATTATAAATTTAACAGATTATTATTTACGCTGTATTAAAAAATATAAATAATTAATTTCAGGTTATCAATTAAATGTATTTAAAAAGAATGTAAAATCCAATTAATCAGAATTAAGCCAGAATGATAGTTACAGAGTGAGATGCAACCGAATGCGGGATTTTTATACAATCACAACCTACCGGGCGAATAAGTACGATTTTTTTTTTTTGTACTACACGAAAAAAGAAACATACTTTTAATCATAACATATTTTTAATTCAAAAAACAATTTATAATTTGTTTTAAAGGATTATCATACCATTTGAAATTATTATTCAGGGGAAAGTCTACAAGTGGTGTTATGTTGATATTTAATCATTTTCTGAGTAGTTCATTTTTTCGCAATTATTTTTTGTGATTGTGTTAAAATAGTATGTGGCATATCAGGCTTATTATATGTATCATTTAAATACATTACGGAAATATTTAGAACACAAAATGTGCAAAAACCGCTAAGTTTAATTAAATTTTATACTTTTGAACTAACTTCTCATAAAAAAAATGTGTTATTGTTCAAATCAGTTGTTCACTTAAAACTGATATGTTTATTCTTATTTGCAAAATCATCAGGTACACAGACAATTAATTTACGGTGTAGTAAAGTACTCAGAGCATCTTCTGAGTAGTACATGGAAAATAAATACTTTCTTGTCCGTGAACAGGTATAGAAAACTGTTTTCAATGTAGTACAATAAAATAAATTTTTCTGGTTAAAAATATTTGAATAGTTTTAATATGTAATATTACTATTCCAAACTACATTAAGATCCCAATCAGGATACTGTGTATTTCTAATATATGTAATAGGCCTACATGTTGTATAAAGTATTAATTCGTACTTATAATATTAATGTACTAGATCAGTAACTGATATAATAAAGAGATACTACTGCCTCAATTAAAGTAATAATGTATATATAATGTAATAATATATGACAGTATAAAATTATAATGTCTAAAAAAATATTTCCATTTAACAAAATAAAGAACATTATTTTTAATCATAAATTTATGTTGATTAAGGTACATATTACACTATCAAATAAACTTCAACTTTCTTTAATGAAAGATTTGCCATAAAAGAAATTTGACGATTCTTTGATGAAATAATTCGTTCATCAAACTTTGACAAATATTTTCAAAAAAGAATGACGTTTAAATTACACTATCAAATAAACGTAACATTTCTTCAATGAAAGATTTGCCATCAAATAAATTGAATATTCTTTGACGTAATAATTATTTCATCAAATTTTGATGAATCTTTGACATGTTGTAAACTTTGACAAATATTTTCAAAAAAGAATGATGTTTAAATTACACTATCAAATAAAAGTAAAATTTCTTCAATGAAAGATTTGCCTTCAAAGAAATTGAATATTCTTTGACGTAATAATTATTTCATAAAATTTTGATGAATCTTTGACATGTTGTAAACTTTGACGAAGATTTTAAAAATTAACAACAATAAAGTACTAAAGTATTAATATAGTTCGAATTTTTTAGGTAACCTCAAAATATAAGTTTTCTCAGTTTTCAGATTATATTCCTTTTGTTCCTTTAAGTTCATATTTATAATAAGATGGCACAATTGGAATGGAGTGATGAAGCTATAAAAAACTTTAATCTTACATTATGAAAAAGAAGAATGTTTGTGGAACATTCTCACTGATTCATACGAATGCCTTCAATAAAAGCTATGTAAGGCAAAAACCTTTAGAATTTAGAAGAAAATAACAAATTAAATATGTTTTGCAGTCTGTAATATTGGAGTTTGCAGTATAATAATCTTGGTCTATGTTTGTTTTTTGTTTTTTGTTTTTTTTATATATATAAATCATTTATGAAAATTTTTATTACGTTTACTTAATTGTAAAAGTATATTTAATTTACTCAAATTAGTCAATTTAAATATAAACTGGTAAAATCGAGTACTTAGACTAATAGTTATTAAACAACTAATAAAAGGAAAATAAAACAAAAAATGTTCTCAAGTTTCCATGAACGACAGTTCTTTCATTAAATGGCTGAATTAAATGGCAGTACTTAATCAATAAGAGCTGAAGCTGTAATCATTTTAATTTACACAGGAGAAACTATTTATTCAACCAATTAACATTTAATTGACTAATTAATTATAACTTACTACTTGTTCTTACTAATTTGTGTATTCCTTGTAATATTACATCATACATTAGTAGTATTTATAATAGTAAAATAAATTTTAAGATATGTGTATCGATTTTGTATTTCCAATTAGTTATAGAATACAAATTTTTCTTTGTTTGTTCATAACTTTTATTTTATTATAGATATTTGTGTATTAATTATAGAATATGTTGTTGCGAAATGCATTTCGCAGTGGTTTGCAATGGAGTTCAAATATCGTACAGCGAAAACCTCAAGCAAATTCTTGCAGGTTGGAGTAGACTCCAACCTAGAAGTTGGTGTTTAGATTCGTGTGATATAGCCTGACATAATCATTTTTTTAATTTCATAAGTATACAAAAAATTTGTAGAACTATTGTAAAACAAATTTATGTTTAATTTGCGTTTACAATGGATAAGATCCACTTCATCATCTGGATGTTGCTATGATAGTAATATTGGGCCATATTAGGCTTTCTGTTGTTATTTACACCCATTCAAATAAGAATGCTGATAATTTGTTTAAACCCTATAAATGTAAATACAATAAATAGTAAATTTAATACACTGAAAAATGTATTACTCAAAAATTGTAGGTCATTTTATATGGTTTTAATACTTTTTATTAATATTTATTTACGACTTTCCATAGTCATTGACAACACGTTTCCCAAAATACACCAAGTTTAAAAAAAAACTCTATTGTGTCGATGAACAATAAGCAATTATTTAAATGAATTGGTAAAATTAATATTAAATTAATTATTTAAAAAAATATATTGGTAATGAAATAAATAACTTTAATAATAATCTAACATTTGCGGGTTGAAAACTAATAAAAAATTTTAAAACGTCATGTCAACAAGATGAGTATTAGTTCAACTAAAATGCTACTTAATTATTCAGGCTAACCTAATATTCGGATAGTGAAAAATATGTCATTATAAATAGTTTGTTTTATATTAGTATCTAACAGCTGTTTTATAAATTGTATTTGTATTACATTGTAAGCAGCAGGACGGGTAAAGAATAAGGCTTTAAGATATACACACAAACTTAATTGCCCTTCTATTAATAAATAATTTCAAAAGATTTTGTTTTATACTTCTTTTTATAAAAGAGATAACTAAACTTGAAATTATTGAAACAAGACACTTTAAATCACATTTGTTTACAAACGAAGAAAGTTTTTGTTTTTGTATTGTGAACAAGTTAATAGACCCATATTTATGTAGAATTTTCATTTTCAAAAGTGCAATCATAACCGTCAACAATAGATTATTTATTTGTGCTGTATATTTTCCTGTGACCAGTCATTCTTTTAATCCAAAACTCAATTAACTAAGTAATCACATAGGTCAGAGTGGGTAAAAGCTGATTGTATTTGTTTAGTGGAACGTTTATATATTTCAGAGAGTTCACTCTTTCACGAACCAGACATACACAAAGGAAATGTATAAATTATCCATATGGCAACCAAGCCGATTATAGGGTTCAAAAAATTTGTTTTCATAATTGTGTCTCTCTAATAGAACTAAAATTTTGTTACGAAGTGAAAATTTAACTTGTATTGTTAACACTTGAATTTGGAAATATTACATTTTCAAATATGATATATAAAATATTTATGAAATATATTTATAAATTGTATTAAATTGTTTACTGTAGAAATGCTTGCAACCGAGACTTTAGACTGTAACAGGTCCCAGTGTGGCTCAACTAGACCCCAAATACTATCATTAATTTAGAGAGAACGAATTGTATGATGACCCTTTTTATCTACAACACAAAGTGAACCTAAAATGAATTCATCAAGAAGTTCTGTGATTTGTAATAGGGACATAACAAGTTTTTGAAAACTTGAAGCCTTTCACAATGTATTTGCAAATAATACGTGTAACTTACAAACCATTTTTACGACTTTTTTGGTTGTTATTTGATTGCAATTTATTATTTACTCCATTATTCCTAATACGAAAGTGACTTGAGTGTTATTATTGAACACACACTAATAAGTACGGAAAACTTCTTGCTGATGATTAAGTTCAACTTCAGATTATACATTTTTGGGGCAGCATTTTCAAATATATATACTTATATTTTTTCGTTCAAACGGCCTTATTGGTCAATGGTTATACATAACATTTACCACTGTCACGTTGCTTCTTGGATTTAACATTTTTCCATTTACTTCTTTCTATTTATTCTTCTATTTAAACCAACATTTTCTGACTCTCTCTCATTTACCCCATCTTCTGTTTTAGAATATTCTACTTTCTCACTTATTTTAAATTTAAAAAAACTCATGCAAACATAACTATTAATATCGCCTATATAAACAAAAATACTTAATATCAAACAATATGCAAATAACCTGAAAAATACTCGTTTTGTATCCTAAACTATAAACGAACATTAGCCAACATCACCTGTTAACATTGTAAGATGGTACCATTGACCATCTTTATCCGTGACCGTTCTGGAAAAACGGCTTAGAGCAAGCTCTTTGATTCTGCGTTATGTTATTATTATATTAAAAAGGTCTATTGTATTTAAATAGTTAAGAAAAGGGAAAACAGCCTTTATACATCTTGCAACGGGCAAAAACCCGTCACAAATGGGCTAATTACCAAGAGTAATTAGGCCTAAAATAAAAAGTTGTAAATAGAAGCCAGAAGGCCTAAATATACAAAATTAGGATAAGTAATAAATAAAATAACACATAGTAAGTAATTATAAAGGGAAAAATATTATGTAAAGTGAAATGAAGGCATTTAAAATAATTATATTGTAAATTGAAGGCCTAGTCAATGTTAAACGTAATAGAAGCAAGGCTCAGTGAATTTTTCTAAGGGAACCGACAGGATAATTCATGTCGAGTTTTGTCCAGTACTGCAAATCAATGTACTGCTGCTATGCTCCATAAGACACCATGTTAATATCTTAAGATATAAAAATTGTAAATTCTTTTTAAATGAAATGAAGAGAGGAGAAGAAGCCAATAAGAATCTAATTAACAGAATTGTTTCAATAAAAATAATTAAGAAATTATAAAGCAAAGACTTAGGTGAAAAATGCTAAAAATCACAAATTTAAATAATTCAAAGGCCTAAATTGGGGATAAATTAAAGAATAATAAATAAATAATAATTAATAAAAAATAAATTAACCTAATTAAATATTTTTGAAAGAAAAGGCTAAAAAATAGATAATATAAAATAACCAATTAAATAAAGGGAAATAAAGGTATATAGAAGTAAATATGTACTAGATAATATGTAATAACTATTTGAATGTAACATACCATGTGAGAAGGGGCATAAACCAAAACGGGGGGTTGCCAAATCCAAAATTCGACGATTCACACATAACAGGCCACAGAACCGTGCCCAAAGTGAAGAAAGAAAAAAGAAGAACAGTTTTGGAAGTTTGGGAACCAGGAGAAGAGGATAGAATTAAGAAAATTCCAATTTGGACCAATATGGAAAAAATAAAAATTCAAATTTAATAGAAAAATAACGAAGGCGATAACTGGGGAACCAGGAACCCTAGAACAACGACTCAAGGGGGGGAAGGAATCAGGAAATGGTCAAGAATCCAATGAGCCAAAGAAATCCAAAATCGGACCAGGGGTTACGAAGTTAGAGCAATCCAAAAGAATTAAATACTAAAAGTATCAAATTCCTGTACGGACCCGAATGGCTTGAGTAAACAAAGCTAAGGGAAGCTGAAGCTATGACGTCATGCTACCATCACCGAGGCCAATACAATTACTTATTGCGCTGCAAAGGAAATAAACAATTATCGACGAAATCAAATTTAATTATTGAAAAAAAAGTCGTGGGACCTAATTTAAATAATTAAAGGAAAATTCAATGTAGAAACCCGGATAAAACACAAGAGAAACAAAATTACTCAAAAAAGGCAGAGTAAGTCTCTTGTCTCCAAACTAGACAGTACGAGATTGGGGGAAGAAAAAATAATTTTAGTTGCGTTTTGATAGCCACACGAGGACCACGTACAAGTTTGCAGAAGCAGCAGTAGGTCGGCAAGAATCACCAACTCCGGTACAGATAAGCGGGCCGAAAGAAATCGCTCTACATTAAAGAAGAGGAGAAATCCTAGGAGGAGAGAAGGCAGGAAGAAAGAAGAGGATCGAGGACTACATTCCAAGGCCTAAACCACCAAGGAGGAAAGCCGCGATCAATCATATTTATTTGTGAGTAGCAAATAACCAAGCTATTTATGTATTTTAAAGTTAAATAAAATCCATAGATAAAGTTTTAAAATTAAATTTAAAAGTAATAGTAAATTCAGGGGAAAGTGTAAAAGTAGAATCATTCTGGAATATTCCCTATTCTCACAATGGTATAAAAGTGTTTCAAAATAAATGTAAATTGTACCATAATTATAAATATCAATATCATATTTGTTGGAAAAGTTTTAGCAGTGGCGAAAGCAAAATTAATTTGTTTTTTTTAAATAAAAAAGATTTTATTTGCACATCTTAATTTCTTTCATTTCTAAGCTAAATATCCAATACCAAGAATTAGCCAGTGCTCTAAAGTTAAGTTAGAAATTAAGGTTATATTAATTCTTGTGTGTGACAAAATAACTCCAGACGGCACGACCAGGAGAAGGAGTCTGACTAAAGCTAGTAACCTAAAATAAAAGTGTATTAATTACAAACCATTTTTTAAGGATTAGGAAAGTAAGCGTATTTCCTATTCTTGCCCACGTATGCGCGCAAAATTTGGTTAAGGGCAAATTGAATAAAAGAAAGAGCGGGTATGGCGTGACAAGTGACGTCTGAACGCGGGGTAAAGACCTTGCGAGCCCGAAATTATTGAGGTGCGCGGGTACGGACGTGGCAAGTGGCGTCCGAACGTGGGGCGAAGACCCTGCGAGCCCGAGACATAAGAGTGTGCGTGTACGGACGTGGCAATCTGTTACATTGTATTAATTGTTTTTAATTAAACTCCAGAAATAGTAAGTAATACGTAAGTTTTAAAATAGTAAATAGTAATAAAACCAACAGAATATAGTTTATGATAAACATATTTCTTGTGTAAAGCCCATGTACAAGCTGAAAAATTAACATATTATTTGTATTTTCAATGTATTTTATGGATATTTATGTTTTAAAGAATATGCTCAACTGTTGTTTAGTAAGGTTTTTATTAAAAATAAAACTATACAAATCCTCTTATTCAATTATGAACAAGACTATAAAATCTGTAACTGCTTTTGTATTACAAGTCATTGGTAATTTGATATCTTTACCTTCACAATTACACCTTAAATAAACTTTAATCAAACTAAAATATAATCATATCCTATTACATTTAATTATAATGCATGTATTCTGAAAGATATTTGATATTTATATTTTTCAATGGAAATTATAAAAGTTTGTTATTTATTTTGTATGCAGAGATGATATTTAAGTATTCTACATTACAGTTTATTATTATGTTTCGCAAAGTTTACACTGAGGTGTATTAGGTAAAATCTAAACATAGAACGAAAAAGAAATATTTTACTGGATATTTTATATGCAGATGTGACGTTATAAAGACTCCGCAGTTTCATATTATATTTACTGTCTCAATGTATGTTTAGTCAAAATTTTACATTGAGATAAATAAATAACATCTAGTTTAAGAACTTAAAAGGTACTGTTAGGATATGTTTCGTAAGCTGATTTGACGTTTCAAGTCTTCGACAGTTTTAAATTTTTATTCACCGTTTAATAGTGATACAGGATTACTGTGTTTTAAACTGAGATGATTTAGTAAACTTTAAATATAGAAAAAAACTTTTTTACTAACATTTTATTGATATGTAGTTTATAAAGTTGTTAGTTCAGAGGAAACAAATATTACATAATCTAATTACAAAAGAAAGAAAAAAACATTGAACCATTTATGTTTTGCCACCATAAGTTTCTGGAATAAGTCATCTAGAGTTGCTCCAAGAATAAACTAATTCTAACATATGCTAAATAGCTATATTTTTTCAGTATAGTAGATAATCACCAAAATTTGTTCACCATACTAGACAAACTCATATATTTATATTTTAGAAAATTAGACAAACACCTATATCTGTTCAGTACAATACAATCGCCTATATTATAATTTCAGTATAGTAGACAATCACCTATATTTTTTCAGTGTAATATACAATCACCTATATAGTTTCAGAATAGTAGACAATCACCTATATTTGTTCACCACAGTAGACAAACTCCTATTTTTATATTTCAGAAAATTAGACAAACACTTATATTTTTTCATTGCAATATAGACAATATCGCCTATATAGACTATCACCAATATTTTAAAGTATAGTAGACAATCATATATATTTCTTCAGTACAGCATACAATCACCTGTTGTTTTTTAGTTTAGTAGAAGATAACCTATATTTTTCAGTATAATAAACAATAACCAAATAAATCTATCCATCTTTATATCCTTTAAAGTTGATTAATATTCTACATGTTGACTTTTTCAAGGTTTTGATACTTTTTGTTGTTGGTTTCAATTCTTAAGACAATAATCTTTATGCTCTTTAAAATGGCGTAGTCTTTTAAAATATATTTTATGATCCGTTGCGTCTGCCTGACTGTCAACGAAATTGTATCCAGAACTACATTGGTAAAACATATCCATTCTAAAACCTTTTAAATAATAGTAACTCAAAATAGAATTTATGTTACTTTTATATCTGCCATTTTGAAAAAAGCCAGATAATATATTTTTGTTATTTAAAAATATTTGCTATTGAAATAATGCAAATTTTTATATATGTTTCCTTTTAAAAAATTCATAAAATCATTTCGAATTCCCAAATAATGTAATTTGAAGCACTGGCATTTACAAAATAGTTTTCCTAAAGTAGTAATCGGAAAAGTGATGCCCCCAATCCCGAGATAAAATTACTAAAACAAACATCTAGATGCATCCAACAATCGTAAATTACTTAGAAACGCGTATTCGCGAACGTTTCTCGGGTTCGGCGAAATAGTCCAATCATATTAAGGATTCTTCTGGAAAAAAATGGAAAGAGCTCTGAATATTTGAGCTGAAAATGATTTTAACAGGCTCAGGTACCAACTCCTCTACAATTATTTTATTTTTTATTTTTTAAGATGTAGGAGTCTACTTAAAATTTACGAAATCGATTTGGAAGCAATATTTTAGGTCAAGCACTTTAAAATTAATATGTGTTCTCTCTTGAAATTTTTCCTAAAAACTCTTCCTTTTTGAGATATTAGCAACTTTATGTCGATTTATTTCAACCCGTTTAGGGCGGCCATTTTGTTTTGGGTGGGCCGATTTTTAGTTTCTTATGTTATTTTCCTAGTCTTAAATATGCCTTTAAAATGAGATATCACGTGACCATACTTCGAAATTAAAAATTTTGAGTTGCCTCCGAAATCCCCCTTTTTTAGGGGACACTCAAAATTTCCGATTGCTTCAAAAGATACTTTGGGCTAAGTTAGTATCGTTCCCCAAAGTATATTTGTTTGTTTAAACAAACACAAAAGTTAACAGGGTGTGGGACTTTTTAAGACACCTGGTATGTGTGTGCTTGAACCAAACCATTGGCGTACATGTTTATATTTAACTGCATAGAGAGTGCTGAAAATACATTATCAATAACAAACAAAACCATATTTAGTTATTTTATAACTATTTTAAATATATATTTTTTAAGAAAAAATCTCACCTACATATTTTAACAATTCTTACGTATAATTTAATTTTGTAAATATTATTAATATTTTTATTAATAAATTTGTTTTATTTGTAAAATTAAAAAAGTTATTATGAATTGTGTTGCTTTAGAGTACGTTTGTGATTTTTATGTTATGATTATTTAGAATGGTTCAAATTTCAAAATTAAAAACTTTAAATTCATTAGTTTTAATATAAACTCCTTTAAATGTAATGTATATACTTAATTAAATTAGACAAAGACACAGAATAAAATGAGTACATTAAATACTAATAAAAACGGGTTATCATGGTCAGTAAATCATGTATTTGGTTATTGGAAAACAATAAATGACATTCGAAAACATCGTAAATCTTGTCTCATATCCAAAATACATAACAGCGTTCTCTTGGTTTGTTCTGTAAGCGAAATATTTACCAGATTTATTTATAAACTGAGAATAAAGAAGTATAGTAATCGGATAAATTCAGTATTTATATTATGAAATAAACACATGTTTTGTCCTATAAACACTTCAACCCAGTAAAGAAATACATGTTAGCAGTGTATCTTCTTATTTAATAAATATTAAAACAGTGTGAGTTTTTAATATATCTAATACATTTACAATTAACTGTATAGTTTACTTGTAGAATGCCAATGTATGATTTAATACTTAAGTTAAATAGGATTATGCTCTGGAAAAGGAAACATATTATTGTAAAATACAGCCACAACAAGTTGTTTTTGGTTTTATATAATGAGTGTAATTCTAAATTTGAAATAAGTATTTATTTTACAATTAATAATTGCAAGAAACGATGAATAATTTATTTGGCCTTAAAACCATATTATAGAGTAAAGATAAAACATTTTTCATGCGAATTTTTAAATTAATTACATAATTAAGACCCGTTTCTGTAAGCCAACTTTAGTTTCTGTGCGTGTTGCTAAAATGATTATTATTATTTTGAAGAGCGCCTAAATAATAATAGGTACTTGTTTAAATAAATTCCTATTTTTGTCAAACGTATTGCTTTTCAGGTGAACAAGTTACATTTTTTGAGGATAAGGTTATTACAGACTTCAATTTTTAAGCAGAGAACAATACTGATATGAAAGCTAGTATTATCAATATTATTTAGCGTCAAGACTTAACTGTACCAGTCAAAACGTTAAAAAAATCTCTCATAAATGAGATGTTTTCTAGACGTGATAAGTATTAGCCTATGTAATGTAGTTTGTAGGTCACATTCAGGCGAAAGAATATACTAGAAACAATCAATACAATATCGTTTACACAATTTGCTGTGACCTAGTTAACATACAAATAAACTAATAGAACTTTACTTTTAGATGATAGACAATGGAAAGTATTGTTTGACCTGTTCTATAGTTCCTATTGAATACTTAAACAATAAGTAAAAAATATATAATTCCCTCAACCTGAAACTAAAATAACGTATGTAACGGAAAAAGTTTAATATTAATTTGAGTGTTTTTAAAGTTCAAATAATGTTATTATTTTATATTTTTTTAGAAACAATAATTATAAATAGTGGCAATGCAGATTTACGAGTAATTTTATATACACATTTATAACACCTTACATTCATCTATACATAAAGATATTAAAATACCACAGAAAACTACCTTATTAACTGTATTAATAATTGCTCATATATTGCAAAATTGAATTAACTTCAACAATACCTTTATTAAACTGCTTTATAAAATATACAGATAGGCCTAGATAAATGTAATTTGAATTATTAAATAATAATACTCTTTAAAAATTAGTTGAAATTGAATTGAAAGTACACAAAATGAAACAAATTTATTTTATTCGTTAATGTGTTAATACATTTCCATATTTATTCTTATTTATATCTAGTAAACCCCCGTGAAAAATCACAGGCAGATTAATTAGATAGACTCCAGAAATACATCATTCAACAAAATACTATTATTTTAAAACAACACACTTTATCTAGGCTTCCCTAACTATGCTGACAGGGTTTTTTAACTTGGTAAATGTGTACAATTATAAGGATTATAAAACTGTATGAATATTTGTAAAAAAAAATATTTGTGTATTTTATTATATATTTAAAAAAATATAAAAATATAATCTTTTAATTGCTTTTTATTTCATATTAATAGATCTAATGATTTAGAAGTTATTAATATTACATGACTTATACTTATTAAAGTTGTAAACATAACCCCAAGGTATAATCTATACTAGGTTTGTGTATTATTACAGATGATGGGTGAAATCAGCTGTTTAGATGTAGGTATGTTTCCTAAGCAAAATGAATATGTATATTTTCTTTAAATTTGTATACAAAATATATTGATGATAAAAGGTTGAATTTATGTGTAGTTTATAACCTCAAAGAAAATATTATAACGTAGATTATAGCATACATTGGTTATTTACCTCATATTAAAAAAAATCTACTTCACAAGTCATTATAATGATTGAAGTTGTAAACATAGCTTCAAACTACAATATACACTGGGTTTACAGATGATGGGTGAAATCAGCTGTATATATCGCTTTTATAGCAGTTGATTTCTGTTTAACTGTAGTTTTTCAAGTCTCATTTCTTCCATATTATAAATCACAATATTACATCTTCTTTGATGTTGGCAGTGATACACATTTGTTAATGGTTACGTCTTTAACCTTTACAAAGTGTATAAAGAAATTAATTTTATTAAAATTGATATCAAATGCATACATCTATAAAAGTATACCATTAACCTAAAAAATATAGTATTACTCTACCCACAGTGAATTAATTTATATTCGATACTGACTTTATATACATGTTTTTTAATAATGTTTTTTAATTGATAAACAGGATAAAGAAACATCTGCTTTTAATATGTTCATACAAAGAACAAATGAATAACTTTATTTTTTGTTATACTTGATTTGCATATATCATACTATAATATGTTATTAGAGAACAGAATAATATATTTAGAGACAAACTCAATAACTTTTCACACATAAATTTGTAAATGTATATAAAACTGAAATTACTAAATACATTATTTTTACTTTACTCTTACTAAGCATAAATATAATTTTAAAGTTAATTAAAACTGGAAACAGTTAAATTGTTCTAAATTTTTGGAATACTTCTAGGTTTTAGGGATATCCGTTTAACGGAGATATATTGCTAGACAATTAAAGCAAATTAAACAAAAGAAAAGTACTTGAAAAGCCTTTTATCAATTACAGGTAGCTTAAGACATTTAATTTACACAGTAGAAAGTTCCAATCAGCCATTATACATTTGCTTGATTAAATATAACTAACTTTATACATGATCCTTACAAACTTGTATACTTCATTTTAATATTTCATGACAATAAATCGTATTCTTAGTAGCATACTCTAAGATATGCTTTATTTACATTCTAAGTCTTTTAATTATATTTGTAAAAACATAGTCGATTTCCCCATTTTGTACTGTATATTTAACATTAATATGTTTTGTTTTATTTAAATTTATAGTTACAATGTACTTGGGGAATTTATTAATAATGTTGTTTAATTATGGATACAGCATTAACCTACAACACAGTCGCTAAGTATGAACCTTGTTACTGACATTACGTGTACTAATCTACTCTCTCAACTTAGTTGTTCGAAGTGAATAGTAATAATAATTGTTCCTTACGCAATAAACCCTACTTCATAAAATCGCTATGAACATGGAATGTTCTAAATTATAATTAAATTAGTTGGAAAAAAATAGGTTCATGACGTTATTGACATTTTTTAGGATTTACTCACAACCTAAGTCACTGTCCTGAGTACTTAATACAGTATTTAACTTTTTTGTAATAACCTTTCGTTTTTATACAAAACGCTTTGTTATTTCGTAACTATTTGAATATACGCCTATGCTTTGATATTTGAGATATTTATTTTATAAAATAAGTCTACAACATTGGAATGAAAATCATAAGTTCAATGATTTAACTCCAGAGTTTTGTTACAACGAATCATTTCAATAATTCTATTGACAAATATTATATATTGACAATATCTTGACAAATAATTATCCCGAAGGCCAAGGTTACGTTCGAAATAGCTATACAATATATTAATTGCAATATATTACTAAAACTCAGTTAAACAATATTTTGTAATGAGATTTATATGGTATGTTTATCACAGTTTAATTTAAAAACTAATTTTAACGACATTTTGTCTTTTTTAATAGTACTAAAATAATGTGACTAATAATAACTATGACGATTTGTAAAAAAAAGGTTTTGTTTCAAATCCAATTGCTTTGTAATCCAAAACGGTATTATTTTAGGCTTTGGATCCTAAAATGAACAGTATTTAAATTACATTTGGAATTGTTATGCCTACTATGATAATATAGAATAAGTCCTAAGTAATCTTATTACTAAATATTTATTAAAATTTTATTTTTATTTAATAAGAAACGTGTATATATAATATATATATATTAAAATTGATGTACTGTGAAACAACGCTATAATTAGTTTAAAATTTATATAATTTTATATATTGTATATATTCTGTTTCAGGTTATTGCTAAATAATCTTTATTTAATATCAAAACAAAGAACCAAAAGTATTTTCTTTATAATAAATTAATATTTGCTTCATGTATGGATACATTTACCCTCCAAACACCCCTAAAGGTCCTTGATGTATAGATTTTTCTTTTCAGAAGTACAGTATTTGGTTTAAATGCCAGGTTTGGCAGTTATTACTATAGTTCAATTCGTTTATAGTTTGCTTTATATTCTATAAAAATATGCATATAATATTATTGTGGTAGTATTTTTAATATTATTATGGATGAATATTTTGTTCATATTCACTCACATAAAAAAGTTAAAATATTGTTTGGGCAATATTACGGTTTCTGCAATGTATTTTTATGAAATTTTTGTGTTCTATACAGTAATAAACAATAATATTTCAAATATTAATTTTACTTATTCAGCAAACTTTGGAATATTATTTTGCTTTCTGTTCCTTTGGTTAGATGGAAAAAATATTTTTTTCAAAATGGTTATTAATAAATCACTAAAACATTATTAGTAAACCTCTTCTTTCTGGTCACCCTTCATTAACAATCCAACTACAAGAATGTGCATTCCTCATTCTAATTGTTTTTAATAACTACAATATAAAATAAAGCATTATTTCTTACAAAATAAATAAGTATACGTTTACACTTTATACTAATATATGTGAAAGCCTTTTGGTTGGTAATTAAAATAATAGCAACTTATATCCATGAATATAAATATTATTATAATGTAAAAAATATCCAATCGCAACACTAATATCTGTGTATATCAATCAATATATTTTATATACAATTCGTATACAGTAATATGCCAGCTAATATTGTTGAATATTTTGTAACTACATAAAATGTCACTAAATTTTAAATCATATAAACATTAAAATAAAAATAAGTGTATCCAGATATTTTTAGTGTCGTCACACAACAGTAAGTAAAACTTTAACACATTTTCGACTCTAGTAGCTGTCATTCTGATTACGTGTCAAACACTAATAACCCATCTACAATAGTACACATAAATACAAAATAAGCAAAAATTAAATTTTTCGATTAAAGTGAAATTTCAGTTCAATATAGTGTGATATGCAAGTATTTTTTAGTAATACTTCAGGACTTTCAATAAATGCCACGTAAATAACAATTTTAACAATCCGTAATTTTATATTTAACCTTAGCAAACATTTGGTGCGATCAAACAATTTCCACACTTCCTCAAATGTTTAAATTTTTGTTTATTTATTTGTTATTCTAAAAAAATTGCATTTTCAATAACGATGTTCTTGTTACTATATACAATTTTCAGAATAATAGGTCTGCTCCTTTTATCAATAATATAACTTTAGTGAATACTTCACACTTTGTAACTCTCCCTTGGGATTTTATGTGACCTATTTTACGTTAGCAAAAATTATTAATTTTTCCAATCTATAACGTCTTTATTAGCTTAAAACAATATTTAGGAAAGTATATGGTACTTTTACTATTGAAGTAGGTACTACTTACTGATCGATCGATACTTTCAGCTGGTGAGTTAGTTAGTGAAATATCCAACAGGCTTGTTTTGAAGTTATATTTATGTTTTTACTCCGTTGCATGTTTGAATTTTCTAACAATGCGTGATTAGTTACGGCGAAGTGAAATCGATAGAGTGTTATATGTTTCTTTGGGTGATGGCGAACAACAAGAAGAAAGTGTTTGTGATGATGTTGTTGATGAAGAGGAAGTAGGATCGAAGATAACTTGCTTGACATTGAGGTAATATGTGGGGATGATTATTGTGATGTTGAGATGTATTTAGTGACCCTCCTGAGGATGTTCCACCAACCCTTGAGCATAGAAAATGAAATATATAGCACATTCCAGAAATGAGAATAGTGAGGCTTAGTCCGTACACCTACATGTACACGCCAAACAGCAACTAATAAATTTGAGATAAAACTTGTCTAAAGGCAAGTGGAAAGGTTATTGGCTTTACTGAGTCTTTCGGGATTTTTTTTCTCCATAAGAAGCACTATGAATAATTAATTGTATTACACACAAACGAAAAAGGTATTTTTTAAAACATAGAGCCTTCAAACGAAAATGAGTTTTTCACTGTCTTTGGAAATTTGATTTTAATGTGGGCAAACAATGACAACAAACTAAACCTAATGATCTATGGCCAATAGAATTTTGAAAATACGCTTATGTTGTTACAAAGAATAGTAATAAGGTTTAGAGATCTACTATCCGTAATGAGATTTGATAAGAAACACTCTACAAACATAAGTCGAAATACTAACAAGTTTGAACCTATAAAACTTCACTTGACACGTGTGAATACATTCATAGATGAACTGCTGTCTCTTTGTAGGGGTAGGTCCCCATTTTTAAAGTATTACTAAAAGAAATCCCGGGAAATTATGGGATGAATAAAGTACCCTCAAAAGGAAATTATGACGGATACATTTTAACCCCCCCCCCCCTCGGCTTTCACTCGCAAAAGCTCAGGCTTTGCATGGTATTTCTAAATATAATTATGTGTTTCTAGTCTTTTTACAGTTTTTGTACAAGTGTTTTGTTTCTTTTTTTAACGCCAAATCTATAAATTTGTTTTAAAGATATTTTGAATACTGAACAAAACGTTGTTTGTTTAAGTTATGTGCTTTAATGTATTGTTTTTCATTATTATAATTTTTGTTTTGTTTGAATGTACTGTTTAAGTTTTCGAAAACGTACATTGTAGTAACATTATTCTAATAAGCACTGGTAGATATCAATGTTAAGACTCTGCGTTTAGTCTACACTAATTTATTTATAAAAAGGTAAAGTATAAAAAATATTACTTCTTTACTTATCCACTTGTCATCTTGAAGTTTTAAAGAGAACAAAGTTAGAATTGAGTAAAATAATAACTAAGCAAACTTTAATAATAACACAGAGTAAAAAGTGTAAATGTAATTTTAATTTTAAATTCTTTCGGTTGAACACAATAAAGTATAAAATAAAATAACAAAATTTTGCATAATATTAGAATGTAACTTTTAAAATACAACATTTTAGCTACGATAGGAAAATAAAATATTGTTCAACATTTGGGGCAAGCATTGGAATATTGTTTTTATTATATTAAACTAAGAGTTTTTCAATTAATCTTTTAGTTTTGGAATTAATTTCTAGATAGTGTTCGCCCAATTTAAGCACATGAGCGACTACATTTAATAAATGAGTAAATGAATAATTAAAGTAATTATATAGAAAAATTTTATACTTTTAATAATATGTGTTGTTATTTTAAAACTAACTATGAAACAAAAGACACAATTTATGCAATAAACTAGTAGTTAGAATTGGACAAATTTAGTCTAGCGTTGAACACAGTAAATGGAGGTTGCCTTGTTTTAAGTAACAATAGCTTAATAATTAGTTTTGGCATAACTGAATTACTTAAAAGTAGTTTTACGGTTGCCTGCAATACGAATTCCAAATATACCAGTTGATATACTATAAGAATATTTTTTGGGTACGACATTAATACTATAACGAAGACGGAGGCAGTGGAGGGGTTAGGCAGTAATGACCGAGAAGGTCCTAATACAAGGTTCAATCTTGAACTTTAAGGTACCTACGTACTATATTTGTAAGTCGGGAGTATTCAGTGAACACCGATCATAGCCAGGAGAATATTTTTTATGTGACAATAAAAATAGCGTATATTTATATGCGGAGTTCGCAACCTTACGGTATCGTTTTAAGTACATTTAGTCCAAATCTTTTACTCACGTTGGTTTCCTAAGTAGCTCGGACTAGTTCGTTACCCAAAGAAATAAAACAACCGAAAGCAAATATTCTGACCAGAAGTAAATATTTTAAAGATTTTCGTACTAGAATGAAACTTTTTTTGGGTTTTGTTTTTTACCTTAATCCTATAACTCGTATGTTTTTTTTCCAAAATCAATAGAAACGTAAAATAGCATAAAAGTAACCGGTTCAAATCCACGTGGAGGATTTTACAGTAGGGCAGTTCTGATCCAAGGCCGATTGTCGGATGGAAACTCGCGAATCGAGAGAAGTGAATCAGTAAATAATCCGAGGCCGTTAAGGTTTAGGTGCAACCTCGTGAGCCGAGGCTGGTTGTTTAGGTTAAACAAATCTTTAAATATATATTTGTACATGCATGCAACTATTTAGCGCCTTACAATTAAAATTGATTTTGGAAATTCACACAATTCAAGTCAGCAGTTCAGCTTCACGATACAATTATTTAAGAGTTTACATTTAATTTATTGTATCCATTTAATACTACTTTTATTTAAAATATAAATTTTTTAACAAAACATTTATTTAAAACTGGTATTTAAGTAAACACCTAACCAACTATAATTTTGTAATGACATATCTTATTGTTAAATCCGTGATTTATAGATACCATTAAGTTGTCTGTTTCTATTTGTTTAATATAAATCAGTTTGTTTAGGTCTAATAAATAAATAATCTTGAAAATTAACTACTAAATAATTTTGTAATTTTAACTAAACTTGTACAGCAGTGACTAGAAAATAGTAATTTAGTAGAAAATTTTGATTTGGTTTGCATTAGTTTAAAGGTGAACTATATCCTTAAAAAATCCTTATATTTATACATGGAGCAGTTTTTTTGTGAATACAACTCCTCCGTTATTTCTGAACCAAATTTAATGTTTGAGTTGTCAAAAAATTCGTCTCATTTCGACGTTTGCAATATGGTTTTAGATGGCAAAAATTCTTATCCTTAATGGCGTGAGCTAATCTCAAAGGTCGGGGTTTCCTCACAAGATTAACATGAAACGAATTTAAAAAACATTTCTATAAAAAACTGCTGTTTATAATAAGAAACAACCTAATCCAGCTGCTTTCGTGGATGTAAAAAATTATTTTTAAAAAACAAATAATACAGTTGTTGTTCGGATGTCCAGCTTTTAGTACAAAATAATATTTTAAGTTAGGCCTATACTGAACCAACACATGTTTCAACCAATAAAAACTTGCGTTAAGGAATTAAAAAATAAGAAAAAACTATGTTACATCCTAATTAAAAATAAATAAGACATGTAGTATACCTATTTATTGATAATATACGGTAATTGATAGTGAGTAACATTTTGGTTAGGTTTTTGATTTAAGTGTACTGGTTGCACCTGAGCCTTACTGGTTCTTTTAACCTTTATTATAACTGTTGTTATAAAATATACGAAATAATTTGATTTGAACATTTAACATGATTTACCACCTTAGTTTTGAGGTAATTATTATTCTAAACATTTATTAAAAATAAATCATAACATTTTTTTAGAAGCTTCCATAGGGGGGTTGGTATGCGGAGCACGCAGGAGCCTCCCCTAGTATATATTAACTACCAGCCCTCATAAACTACTACTATTTAATTTAAGTAAATTAAAATAATTAAGTTATAGTTATTGCTTGTAAGTCAAAAGTACTACGAATGCAATTGTTCAACATTTTACAAACATGTAGCTGTACACACAAGGAAAACTAATAGCAATTATCCTTTTTTGAAATAATACAACCCTTATTGAATATGTAATATCATGTCAAACGAGATGCTCATATTAAAAACAAATTACATAAATGGTAACATCAAATCTGGACCAAAAGCAACTATTCTGTATTGGTTGAAGATATGAATAACCAAATTAATTTACAAAAAGTAACACAAATGTTTTATATAAAATAACCACAACACTCAATTATAATTGAATCTAGTGTATTCCATACCTTTGCGATTTGATTCATTTTAAATCAACTGTATAAATCTAACTGTAAAGTATGCCCAATGGGAAAGCGTTAGTTTGTAGGAGGGAAACAAATAATTAATTACAAGAGTAGGATCTTCATTAGTTTTTAAATTAGTATTTAAAATGTAATTTCTAACTTAACTAAAACAATTACAACAAAACTTGTCTGATATGTTTTATTTCAAATTTAAACTTAGAAAAATTATAACGAAATTGATTGTCAGTATAAACGATAAAACATCTTATAATAATAAGTTGTTAAGGCTTCCCCTTAGTTATGATTAAATCTTGTATTTAAAATTTAAAATATATACAACAAAATAGCTAGTATTACCAAATTATTAAGTAGGAATTCCCAAGAATTTTGAGATTTTAAACTACCTTTATCAGATTGAATTGCCTGAGTTGGACAGTCGGAGTTATTTAAGTGTATTAATATTATAAATATTATATTGGAATAGGAGGGGAGGTGTACAAAAGTGTAAAAACTTCTGGTTTAGTTTTTAGAAATACACTCTACGTCAACAGGTATAATATTGTTTATAAAAGTTCGTACTAAATAATCCAAATGATAATAAATATCAGTGCATAAATGAAATACAAACAAAGAGATTGAAATACGATGTATTTTTAAAAACATTTACTAAACAATAGATTTGCAAACTCATTTAATATATATTTCTATAATCTTGTTTGTTAAGTAAAAGCAATAAAACGGTATTATTTCATGTTTAGATTACATTCCGCAAGGTTTATTTTTTTCTCTTCTATTCATTCTCTTGCTGTTAATGCATTATATTTCTATGCAATTATTGCCTTTACTGTGCTATATTGTTACTGAGAATAATAATATTTTACGTTTATGTTAACAAAATAGCATAACTTGATTTAATATGTAGGTACCATATATTTAAATACATTATATTTAAATAACTTAATAGAAGGGATTTTATAACGATACTATTTCATAAGAAAAAAGTTTATGAGGTTCACGCAATAAGTAACTAATTTAGTAGTCTTTTAAAATTATCCAGAATATGTTTTATTAGTGCAAATTAAATATCAGGATATTAATTAAATTTACTGAAAGAGATTAAAAAACGTACGTAATATCATTTAATAAAAAATTAAAAAAAAAGTATTTAGGCAATATATTTCAGTTCTCTTATCCTGTAGAAAAGCAATAAAGTTATAAAGTTATTTGTAGTTGAAATTGTACTCTAAATGGTTTATATTCTTCAATTGGTTTTCATATTGCCCATAGAGTTTAACAATTGTTTGAATGACCACAACAGGTTTCTTCATTTACTTATCGCCTAGAGAAAGTTCTGTAGTCAGGCTTCTGTATTCTAAGAGAGTTTAATAATAATATGGAGTGACTTAGGGTTGTTGTATATAAGTATTTTTAATTTATAAATGCTGGTTTAGAATAATAGCATTACAAATTTACAAACTATACAGTGTATTTAAGAAAACAACTATTCTTTTCTTATAAATAATGTTCCAAAAAATTTCTAATATGGTAAAATATAAACATATTAAGACTTCATTTTAATAAGAGTAATAGTGCAAAAACATTTTCAACTGGATAGAAATATAAACGAAAATAAAAGATATTAGTTTGCCAGTTGTATTTATTCAATTATACTATTAGTTTTTTGCTAAAATTTCAAATATTTTAAAATGAATGTAGCTATTTTAATATTTAAAACAATTATTATTGTAAAAAACTTTAAAGTAATATAAAAATACCAAATAGAAACAATCTGTGTAAACATCCAATATATATGCACAAGCACGTTTTATTAAACTTCGTTAATTAAAGCATCTTCTTCGTTATCTAGACTTCGTGACTTAGACCTCAATATTTTGTAAAACAGAAAATTGTGTAATTATTTTACGAGTATATTTCAATAAAAAAGCTGGAATAATTGTGCATTTCAATAATGCACAAATATCTTTTGTTTGGAAACTTCTGAAACAATATATTAATTACTAACCTAAGCTATGAAATGTGTAAAAAAAATAGTTTTATTCCTTACATTAGTTCACTAGCTTATTTAATTCGTATCCACACCTCATTTAGTATTCTTTGGCTTTTTAATATATCTCAATTTTTTATAACATGTTTAACTGTTAATAATATATAGTAAATTTATAAAAGAAGGACTGAATATTTGTGTTATAATATAAAGCCTATACTAAGTTCAATAACTGATATGGGGTTATTTAAGTACTACAGACCTTGCTATTGACTACTAATTAACCAAACAAATAAAAGAGCACTGTGGCGACAAAATCACACTGATTTAATTAAAACCCGAACCACAAAACAAGGAACAAAAACAATAAACTAAACAACTAAAATGTAAGTTATGTTTACTACGTTACCCTTATGTACATTTCGATGACATGGTCATCATCCTCAGAGGGTTTTAACACTACTACAGTATACGTACAATATTACAGATTGTTGTTTTTGTTTTTGCCTTATGGACTGGTTATATATATATATGTAAAAGTAATTACCTTTCTTTTATAATTTCCGCTCCCAGTCCTTTTCTTAATTAATTCACTTGGTGACGATCGTTTCGCCTTTCAAATCAGGCATTTTCGAACCATAAACTTTTAGACATTTATTTAAATGCGCGTCAGTTATTATTAAAAATAACGAACATTAAAAAACACACAAACATATAATACAACACTTACAACACATATAACTACACTTAAAACATCGCATTCTGTCACTATTTTGTTAGAACATTACGTA
>JAGFPH010001882.1:218424-235986 GCA_018207615.1 Philaenus spumarius
GGAGGGGCGGGGGTTGGCGTGCAGAGCACGCAGGGGTCTCCCCTAGTATAAATTATAATACACTTTTATATTTCTTAGCTTATTATCATTAATATTAAATGTATAAAAATAATTAGACTTCAATTTAAATTGTGATAGAAATACCAAATGGTAAATCAAGTATAATAATGATAATGATCGATTAACTTTGCTATTTACATAGTTATAGCTTTCTTTTAAATAAAAGGTTGTTCATGAAATATATCTTGAAAAATAAACTATACATGACAACCTTGATTCCATATAGGAAAGATAGTTGGTCATATACGTAGATAAGATAGGAAAGATAATAGTTTGTAATACAATTTAAGTTAAAGAGAAGAGGAGGAAAGATTATTAATATACAAGGCAGGAAGGTGATGATATTTGGTAGCGAATAAATAAAACTAAGTTATAAACAGAGTTTTCTTTTAATATTACTTTATTTTACTAAGTAAAGTCAGTTTACAAAACATAGTTACAATATTCTATAGTTGCAGTTATTGCAGTTATTTACTCATTATTTCACTTCTTAATTTCTATATTAAACTTAATAAAGCACAATGTCAAGAAATTAACTTATAATATGTCACATTTACAACAAGACATGTAAAGCACAATATGAAATACACAGAACACATACACTTTGATGAATAAATAATTTTCGAACACTTGTTTTAGTCAATTAAGATAAGCTAGGCAGTCAATTTGCCATTTAAAAATTTCTTTGAGCACATTAAATCATTATTTTTAAAATAAATTGTTTGATATACAATAAAAAAAGATAAACTGTCCAAATGATATTTACCAGATAAAACACAGAAAGCAGAACTAAAAGCATCACATTAAAGAAAAATGTATTTCCAAACTTAAATGTATTTTTTAACGAAGAGCTCTGTTTACTTACATCCTGTTGTCACTGCAACTTATACGCATTATGTGTCTATTTATGTCATAAAGTATTACATTTTATCGGTTAGGAAAAGGTAATAGTTTTTAACGAAGATTAATATAGTAAAGTTAAAACTTTACTTTACTTTACTTTATCCAACGCCATCCGTCCTTGGCAGTTCGGCCATTAGACGACGAGCCTCCCAGTAGCGTGTTGCGATGTCATCGGGCATGGTCGTGAGGCTGGTGCATGTCATAAGATGAAGAGCGTCCATCCGGGAGGACCGGCAAAGAGGACAGCAGTCATCTGGGGCCATGCCGATTCTGTGCAGGTGGGCCTGAAGGTAGTCGTGTCCAGTCGTTGTTCTAAAGAGAGCAACGGCAGTGGATCTCTCCAGTCGTCCTGATATTGGTCCATTGGTGGCGAGACATTCCCAGGTCTTTCCCATGCTTTGCTCCTTCAGGTAATTGGTGGTAAATCTGTTTATGGTGGTCGTGATTTTGTTGTTTGCTGCTCTGAGAGTTGTGGGGTTGTTAGGTTGGGTGGATTCGGCGCCTTGCTTGGCTAAGTTGTCAGCTCGCTCGTTTCCCTTAACTCCGACGTGGCTTGGGACCCACTGTAACGTTATTGTCCATCCAGAGCTGATGAGTTCTGCAAGCTGTTCACGGCACTGGACGGTGCGGAGGCAATCAGTGGGGCTATCGCTGTCCAACGCTAAAATTGCGGCCTGAGAGTCAATGAAAAATGCGGCTTTTTGAGCTGGTAGGGTTAGTGTACTTAGAGTTGTAGCAGCTTCATAGATGGCGCGTACTTCTATTAAAACTATAATCGTAGCATTTTTTTTATCATTAAATTATATTAAATCATATAAATATCCAACATAATAGGTGGAACTTTTAAAATACTGATAAAATGTTAGCCGAAAAGGAATAACAATTTTTTACGTAACAAATTTCACGCATTTTTAATTTCTGTTATTAACTTGGAAGGTCAACAATATATACATATATATATATATCGATTATGTCCTTCTTAGTTCAATATCGTATAGCCCTCCAAGCTTTACACGTTCATTGTCATGTTAGAGAGTTAGAGGTCATGTAGAGGTCATGTTAGAGGTTTATTGTCATTACTCTCCAAAATGGATTCCCGTCATTGATGATTCCGACTAAATAAACTATAGAGGCCAATGTTGTCCAGGATAGGATCAAATTTGAGTAACTAAACGATTTAAGCGACTTCTGTGTTTTTACGATGCCAATCTAACAACAATGTTAATTTCATATAATAAATAACAAATTAGATACTTACGTAATTAAAAAACGAATAATCCTAACATACAGTCTTTAAAATCCTTGTAAATTCTTAGCCAAAAGCCTATTTATAACAAACTACGCACAACACATTAGTTTTAAAAAAATATTTTTGTTTTCTGGTCTTTAAAAAATATACGATATATTTAACACAATATACAGTGTACATATCCCATAGCGCACACAGCGTATGTTATCTATATAATATTGGTAGCAGAGATAAAGGCTTTATCGTTTGAAATGTGACACTGGAGAGCCATATTGGCTTGAATTTATGTGAATGTTCTCATGTTTTTGTCTGGAAATATTTTCACTATTTTTGATCATGGTTTTTCAATTTAAATCACAACACATTCAACTTTTAAATACTATTACAATAATACATTTTAGTAAATTAGAAAACAAATGACTACAATATCACTCTCCTAGGCTTAGAGGTGATTTGAATAAACATTTAAAAAAGTAATATTGGCCATTATATAAAACTAAAGCATAATTTTAAACAAATAAAATATCTAATTAAATTATCACATATATTATTTCTCAAGGCCATTTTTTTGTCGGTACGCCATAACTTCCTTAATACGTCATTAAGTTACATGAATGAGGCATCATTTTAAAGCTTTCCTTAACCGCTACACCGGAAAAATAGACAAACAGCTTAAAATTCATGTTTTAATAACAAAAATTGATTAAAAAAACTTTTATATTATACTTTGTATGTTCCTAATGAAAGGCGCCATCTATTAACCATCTGTTTGACTAGCATGACAGCTGTTAGTTAGATTGTTTACACTGTTAGATTGTTTAGGGAAACTGTTATTTATAAACCAATGTAAATAAATAAACTTAATTAACAGGATTAAATCAACGTGTTAAATCAGTTAAATGTAGGCCTACTCCGAACTTGCGAAATATTCGCACAGGTCAGCTAGTTATAACATAATGCTAGTGCTAACTAACAAAACAGTAAAGTAGGTTGAATCTAACATTTAATATTTTAATGAAGATAAGGTACAACCTACCTACCTACCTACCTTATTATATACATACCTATATAATATTTAAAATGTTTAGTTACATATTGATAGTAAATTAAACCATATACTTAGGAGGAAGTATTTCCTTGCGTTTGGTATACTGTGAAATAAAACTTTATAGATAATTTTATCGGAAAAATATTAAACTATGAAATTTGATTGTTTTATCTTTATAAAGTTAGATAAATCAAATTAGAAAAGAAAATACTGTTTTTAAATTTAAAATATTAAGGCAGTGGATTAGTTGCAAATGTCAAATGAGAACAATAGTAATTGTTTAGCTATATTTAATCTGTTTGTATACATTTATAAAATATATGTATATTGTTATAATATTTTTGTTATATTACAACTCAAACCACGAGTGTGAAGGAAATTATTGTAACCTCCCGAATTTTAAATAATTATATCTCGGAGTTGAACAACTGACGTTAGGTTAAGACAATGTAACAACTGAGGAGGGCTCTGAATAGTTGCTTGAATGTACAATATATACGATTATAAGTAGAATTTTATTGGTTTACATTTCAGTTTCCAGACTCGGCTGACGCAATGCATGTTATAATCGCTTTTTCAACCTTGAGCTCTCAGATTATGGACTGCTTCGCTTAGCTCGTATAGGACAAACTTGCTTCGCGAATAAAGAGTGCTTTTATGGTATTTTACGATTTGGATGAATTTTTTAGAACCAGATGGGTCATAAGGTCGTGTAAAAAAAAACATGCATAATAATCTCATAAATATATATTTTTAGTTAAAACCTCAAAATAGAATAATTCTAGTACGAACAAAGTAAAAACATTACATCCTGTCAAAAAAGGTGCTTCCGTATGTTATATTTTGTTTACTCGAGTGATTTCGAAAACAAACTTGTGTACCAAATTTGGACCAAATATTAGGCCTACGTAAAATGTTGCCGTTAGCTGCGAACATATATCTACATAAATAAAAATTAAAAAAAAATAATTACACACAAAAATTTATTATGTTGACCATCCTGTGCTCATTGACTACTCCCAATGAATACAGAAACTATAAGAAGCGCAATGTATATGGAGAATAGTCAGCCGATTTTATTCGCGCCAAAACAAGCTTAGCACGGCGGCCGCAACGAGGCGCAGGCTGTCGGCGCCAGTGTCGCACACTCCCCTCCAACCCCTTGCCATCGCACCAGCGACCACAGAATAAAATAGACTGTCCCATCGCCTGTATTATACAGTATGAAATAATGAAGTTTGCCTAAACTATCTTGGGAAGGTCTAGTAGAAAGCCAAAACGGCTCGGAGATGATGCTAAAATTGTGATGCTCGTGTTTCAAATACACGGTTGTTTTGAACACTTGCAACACACCGATTTCTTTGAAATTTTACACACTGACAGAATATTAGTGTAGGATGATATTGTTATAAAAATTATTAATTATAAAAAATCTTTAAAGGTATACATAAATTTCCAAAGATAAGATTTAATATGGAACTTTAAATTGTGACACGAAAAAGTTGTTCTGTGAGAATTTTTTTTGTTTTTTGGTCAGAAACGAAGTGTAAGCGTAAAAGTTTGAGCCAATAAGTTAAATTTTATGAAACATATATTTTCAAAAAATTAGCTCAAGTGGTTTGGTTTTTACAGCAGGTTAACGATTAAGTAAGCGCCAGAATCTCGCTATATTCCCACGGCTCACAGCTACCGTCTCGTTATATAGCTTTAGTAATACATTTTAACTGCTTTCCCCGTTAGTAAAAAGTTTGATTTTCATAAATCACTGGAAGATTAAAGGTAAAATGATTTCGAATGTTGTATGATACTAATATTTATTTTAACCTAAACATTGTTTACCATTCAATCAACATGGCTTAGCACACTATATAAAATGACATTTAAGTGTATTTTCTTTACGTTATTATTCTGTATAGAAATCAACAAATAATACTGTAGCTCTTTATAGTATGACAAAGTAACACATAATTACGGAAAGAAAAATAATAATGACAACATAAATATGGCATAGCAAACTATATAAAATGACATTTAAGTGTATTAACTTTACTTTATTATTCTATATCGACATATATTATCGGTGACGATCGAAGTCATTCGAGAACGGTCACCGATAATATATGTCGACCGTGTTTATGTTAAAAAACTTTTAAAATGTGTTGTAATTGTGTTGTTTAAGTGTTTGTAAGTGTATTCGTGTGTGCATTTGATAATGACTGAATAAAGAGTCGAAACGCGTCATGTAAGTGGAAAGATATACCCTACTAACCACATCAACTAAGGATTGTTTGACAGAATCGCCATAAGGTAATTATAATATTATTAAAAAACATGTTTTGACTCGTCACTCACTTATTTTACCCAATTTTTAAAATTCGACTTGGGGGGGAGATCCCCCAGGGGCATGTACACTTTACCGTTGTATATCCCACAACTGGCAAAGATGGTGCTTCCTAAAGAGTGGTCGAAAATCGTCAAAAATGCTCTAGACCACACCGTTTTCGAGATATTGACGATTTTTGTGAAAAAACAATGAAAAAGCTTCAAATCATTGCAATATAATCAAAGCCGACGGAATAAAACGTCTTTTTTGCATTAAAAAACATTTGTTTTGACCCGTCTCTCAATTATTTTACCCAATTTGTAGAAGTCAAAATTAGACTTGGGGGAGGGGGGAGAGAGCCCCCAATAGCATATACACTTTACCGTTGTATAGCCCATAACTGGCAAAGATGGTGCTTCCTAAAGAGGGGTCGAAAATCGTCAAAAATGCTATAGAACACACTGTTTTCGAGATACTGACGATTTTTGTGAAAAAACAATACGCTTATGAATATTATCGTTGTAAGAAATAAATGTACCAATTTCCAGCTCTCTAACTTTATGGAAAGTATAATAATTAATTAATTGTATTGTTTTAGGGGTTGTTATTACAATGTCACCCCTTAGCAGAACAGTGTAAAATGCAAATATAGTTTACATTTTATACGTACCTTGTAAGAAATAAATTTACAAATTACCAGCTCACTAGCTTTATGGGAAGTATAATAATTAATTTGTATTGTTTTAGGGGTTGTTATCTCATTTTCACCCCTAAGAAGCACGTGAAAAAAGGAAATATGGTTTACATTTTATAAATGTCTTGTAAGAAATAAATGTACCAATTTCCAGTTCTCTAGCTTTATGGGAAGTATAATTATTTAATATTATTTTAGGGGTTGTTGTTACATTTTCACCCCTTAGCAGCACACTGAAAAATACAAATATGGTTTACTTTTTATATATATATCTTTTAAGAAATGAATGTACCAATTTCCAGCTCTCTAGCTTTATGGGAAGTATAATAATTAATTTGTATTGTTTCAGGGGTTGTTATTACAATTTCACCCCTTAACAGCACAGTGTAAAATGCAAATATAGTTTACATTTTATATGTACCTTGTAAGAAATAAATGTACCAAATTCCATCTTTCCAGTCTTAATGGATGTATAATAATAAATATTTATTATTTTAGGGGTTGTTTCAACCCTTAAATGAAAATGATTTATAGCCTATGTCTCATTCCAGGTCATGATCTATATGTGTGCCAAATTTCATTCAAATCCAATCAGTCAAACAAACAAACAAACATACAAACTTTCACATTTATAATATTAGTAGGATTCAGATAACTCATCAATAATGTAAATACTCTTCAACAGAATAAAAACTTTTTTTAAAGAGATAATTTATAACTTGTTTTTAAAATTATTTTTTATTAATTACAAAAAACAATTTATTAAAGTTTTATTCTCATGTATGATGGTGTATTTTCAAAATTATTATTATAATATGTTGACAGTACTTTTACCAATATTCATTTGCATTTTGAAAATAATGTTGTGATTAATGTTTTATGGGTAGTTATACATTAATTTATTAGCCGGAAAAATTCAAATTATATTATATATACTTAAAATATTATAGCTACAAACAAATGGAAACTCGTTGCCTTGGACAAGGAAGAGAGAAATTGTGTATTTCCCTAGTAGCAGCTGAGCCAACGCGTTCATTCTCTCTGAGTGCCATTCTCTGTCTCTCTCTAGCACAGGCACGGCGGCGACAGTGGCGCTTCCGCTACCTAGTGAACGCCGTGGCAACCTCGTCAAATTCAAATAAAACTGGGCTGAATTTTTTAACATGGGGATTGCGCTTCTTATAGTTTCTGTATTCATTGCTACTCCTGACCTTAGGTCTCACTATAAGAATAACTGCAATGTTTTTTATTGGAATTCTCTAACAAGGCAAATTCTGAAAGTTGATTTACCATTTGTACATTAATAACATTACATAAACCAAATTTCAGTAGTTAATAAGTCAATAATAATAACATTTATATACGTAATATTTATACCTCACCAATGTATAATTAGTATATACAATATGTATAATTAATCGATTGAGAAAATTGTACAAAAGTGCATCTAGTTTTTGAAAAAAAAATCTATTGTTTATATTTTTAACATTGCATTTACAAGTTAGAAGTCAGTGAAACAAACAACAATTTTGAAATTTTTTAGTCATTTAAAATATATATTATAAATTTGTTTATACAAAGTTTATATATTTATACTTTCAAAAAGATGTATGTATCGTATACGCACACATCACTAATCCGATGTTTACGTTGACGTTATTATTTATTTTAGTTATATGTACTTAGTAATTAATATTCAAGTGTTCAACTATACAGTATAGGAAATTTAATGTAAGAACTATTACATTCTTATGTTTATAATTAATATAATCAAACACGTTTAATTGAGTTTTATACAATTTAACAAAGGAACAGGGATTAAGAAAATTAGCTTGAATAAAAATTTAATCTATATTCACCTGCACGTATTACAAATTAAAATTAATTGAATCATTTACAATGCCGTCGAAAAATCTTGAAACTACGACTCTTTAATACTATTAATTATTACCTTATTTATATAGGCATATATTTTTATATTTACACGTTGCTAACTATTAAACAAGTTTTTATATTTATTTTCAAGTATTTAGTAAATGTAACATCAATTTATCTTGTATAAAAAATATTAATTGTAAACATTAGTATAATTGAATATAGATATCTAAACAGAATAATAGCAAAACAATTAAATTTAAGTTTCACATTCATAGAATAATAAGTTTCTTATGAAATTGTACTGTATTTTCCGCATATACAGCATTTATGGTCGCTTCTAGGTCTATTGTTTCAGGGAATAAATTTCTAACTTTGCATTTGGATATGATCACATATATTATTTCTCAAGGCCTTTTTTTGTCGGTACGCCATAACTTCCTTAATACATCATCAAATTACATGAATGAGGCATCATTTTAAAACTTTCCTTAACCACTACACTGGAAAAATATACAAAATACAATTATACGAAAAAAATACAAAAAAAATAAATAAATAAAGAATCCGAAAGTAACAGTGATGTAAGATCAAGTAAGTTATAGGGATATTTTCCTGGCATTGGCAACACTGATAAAATACAATTTAAACACATCTATTCTTTTTTTCAACCCTCACCTATGCCCATGACGCACTAATTACGCACTATACGATACTAAATATACGGTGTGTACTTTTATTAGGTGGGATTTAAGTTAGAGTGCGAATGCTTCGCGCGGGTCAGCTAGTCCAAACTAAACTCATATATCAAGCAATGAGTTAGTAAGATACAGCAATCAATAAGTGTAATTTTTATTTTACAAAGTATTAATATTTATATATATTTTTTTGTATACTAAAATTATCTTCAATATTGTCTTAAAATATCATAAGACATTTTAAATTAGGGGTAATTTAAGTTCACTTGCTTAATTTAAAAAAGGAAAACTTTGTGGTGTTAACAATTTTTAAATATAGTTCACTGCAAGCACATGGTTCGTGATATATGACAGGACCGAAATACAAAAAGTATGGTAAATATAATATTTACCTATACACCATCTAATATTTTCCGATTAATTAGTATTTAATGACATATCAAATTTTGCTTTTTAAAATATATTTTTTTTCTTTAAAATATTAAAGAGCAATTTTATTAATTGGCGACACATTACTAACACCTTTTTAATATAATAAAATTTCAAAAGAATTTAAACTATTAATTGTTAGAACTTGAATTACATTACATTTTTTTACATTAAATTTTTTAATTTTCTTGTGTGAAAAATAAGCGTTAAATTATGTCTCTTTCATTTATTTCTTATATTTATAATTTTTTCTTAAAATTTCTGACATTTGTCACAATATTTGAAAACTACATGTGAAAATTATTAAGAAAAGTTGTGGAAAAGTCAAAGGCGGTTATGGGTGAAGGAGGATTTTACGGTGGATAGTATTTTGGTAACTGGTTGTTTTAACAATAAGTAAATGTTAAGATTTATTTTCTTAATCTAAAAGCAAGTGGAAAATTTAAGTATATAATTTAAATGTTAGATTATAATACAATGAGCTGAACGTGGTAACGTTCAGTGCATATTGTCTAAGATGACATAAGTTATTATAAAACAGACAAATACAATAATTAAAAGACCAATTCATATTTGTTAATTTCTGTCTAATGTGTAACACATTTCAAAATAAAAACAATTTTACTTCAATTCTAATGCATCTCATAAGAAACAACTCTTGTCATTGTATTTTTTATTGTTTTAATTTGAATAAAACCCTTAAGATTAGAGATTCACATCACCCCCATGTCTCAAAAAACCGTCGCTTACCATATAACGGTATACAAGATTGGTCACAATACCTATAAAAAAGGAGGAATTTATAGATAACGTTATAAAAAAAATCGCCACGGCCAATGGATTTGAAAGCCACATTATCGATAAAATATTAACCAAGAAAAAAAATCTACAAGACCACTAAAACCTAAGGGAAATAAGGTTTTTATAACAAGAGAATGGTGGAAAATTCCACCCAAAATATTATCCAATACCAAACTCAATCTTACTACTACATATCGTATGAAAAATAATATTAAGAAATTGCTCTTCATTAGCCTTAAGTGCAAAACAGCAGGACGTTAAAAAAAATGGAACCACTAAATATTTTCAGAAAGAGGAAATATATGGATGCCTTCGAAAAATATGAAATTTACGAAGCCTTTAAAAATAACTAACTGTTAGGAGTAGGCCTACACATACCTAAAAATTCGTTGATTTAATTCAGTTAATTACGTTGGTTTATAAATAACAATTTATAGAAAAGTATAACGCTTTACGTTGATATACTTTGATTTATTAGGGTGCATTGAGGAAGATATCGCTTACTGAAAAAAAAAAAAAAAACACCTTTGAGAAATAATATATAAAGATATTCAACACGTATTATTGAACGACCAATTGGAATTTATTCAAATACAATATACAACACGACTATGAAGATAAAAGATACAGATCTCAAATAAACAATACCGCAAAGTTATAGACATGAAGACATGGTATGTTAGTTGTCCGATGGTTTTGAAACTAAGCTCTTCGAGTGTGTCGCGACGTATTTATGTATTTTGTATAAATGTTATAAGTTTGTCTGTGATTTTTAATGAATATATTGATGAACTCTATTGAGGGAAAAACTCTGAAGATGGAACATAGACTCTGAAACGTGTTAGTGAAAACAAAAACAAGAAAGATATCACTTGGAGAAGACCATTAAGGTAACTTATTGTTAGTTAAATATACATGTATTTAGTTATACAGATTATATAATATAATATATGATCAAAATGAATGTACAGTATGTACTGTTGACATGTAGACTCACGTGAGTTACTGCCATAAAAATGTTGCTCCATAAGAGGCAAAATTAAAACTCAGGTTCTAACAGTTATAGATGTCAATGATTTAAATAAAATGTAATTTTATGATAATCAGTGTTAAAAAAAACCTTGACTTTAGTTTAGCTTATTTAAATGTTAAGTATTATGTGTTTGTATGACGTTAATGAAGATAAACTAAGTTTATGAAGTTAAACTAAAGGTTTATGCTTTAGTTTTTCCAATTCATGTTTATTTTTCTATAGCTTCTAAAAATAACAATAATGCCTTTTTCTAGCCATAACTATACTTGCAAATATGTTTTTAAAACAACCGCTAGCAAGAATTTAAGTAGTTCCAATGCACCAGTGAGTTACAGTAAACAAAACGCTTCATTAGGACATAAGACAGTAACGAATTTTGTAACTTCATTAAATTTATATTGCTAAATGTGCGTTTTCTTATTTAAAAGAAAATTCAACAATTTCAACAATGTAGTACCTGAATGATAAGTAATTTATATTTTTGTTTGTTTTTCTGTACGACATTTAGTTCTTAGATTAAATAATATGTTTTATCAAATCAAATTAAATCAAACTTATATAATTACTGCGAAAACAGAACATTATAAATTAAAAGTAGTTAATTCTAACGCATTAGAATAGCAATCAAACATATATATCTAGATTCAATGTGTGTTAATTTAGATTCTTAACTATTACAAAGCTTGTAATTATTGTAATTATTGTCTTGTTTCTATTGAATTCAGTGTGCATTGATAAAACAAACGACAATACGGATACATGAAGTTTCTTGTGCTGTTTGACCTATAATTTCCAACTGTAGATAATGTAATACTATTATTTAAGACATTTCTTGCTAAACAAACTATTCAAGTTCGCTAACAAGCATCTTAACAAAGAAACATGCATACGGAAGTTATTAACATTAATTATTAAAGCGTAAACTTTATTATTAATGTATATTTTTTTACGATTGACTAAAACAATACAATTTATATGTAAACGTTATACATTACAAATATTACATTTACCTTATATTAATAAGGATTACCAATTCAAGGTATGTGTCTGTTTATGATTTTTTTAAAGTTATTACTTTTATTATTTAATATATTGTAAATATATACTATAACAAAATATTATTATCATCAGTTTTACATAAAATATCATTTGTAAATAATGTAATATGTAATGTAATTTAAGCTGTTAGAATCATAAAATCTTACTTAGGTGAAATATGTCTTATTATCTATTGTAATTGAATTACTGTCAAGCTTTAGGGAAAGTAGATTTGGTTTTCCTCATAATTCCATTTTCAGTCTCCTTGTATTTATAATATATTTCTGTTTTTAGTGGTAATTTACGTGATGACCAGTGAATATGTTTTCGGTATACTGTCTATGTGCGTTTTAAATTATAGTGGCTATGAACAAAACTAAATATAATAGATTTTACAGTTTAACATTCTTAAACATTAACGTGGAGAAAAAAACTTTCTCTTTCTACAATAAAACCTGGAAATATTTTATTTAATCTTCAAATTGTGATGAAATATATGCAAAGTTCCTTGTTAAATACTTTTATTTGAATGCAGTAACTAAAAGTTTAAATTCTGGATTTAAAGTAAAATAAGTAACTGAAATCAACATGCCGATTATTCAAAATCATACTGCATCTATGGTAAAGTCCTACTCATATTTTTTACAGCTACATCTATATACGTTCAGTCTATGGTACACTTTTATAGAAATGCTATACCGTATGTCGTTATGTCGTTTGTCGTTACGTGTTAGGAAGGCTCACATGCAATTATTCGATAGTTTGGTACAGGTACATATTTGATAAATTGGTAATATAATAATTTCGGAAATAATATTTTGGAATAAATTTCGCAAATTTCTGTATCTTATACTATATAATATATTACTAAAATATAAATGTATTCAAATACAAGAAAATATATATATTTTTCGTTACAATTAAAAATATAATATTGAAAAATAAAAAAATATGAATTATTAAACATACATTTATCTGTCCAAGTTCAAATTTTACTTTTATTGATAATTACAACAGAAGAAACAGTAATAAACTATCCACACTTTTTTTCCACAGTTACTCGCCAAAAGACAGAATATCACTAACTAAATGAAACCAGCAATATTAAAACTAAAGGAAATCGATCACTTGAAAGCAATACTTATTTTTTATCCGTGGGAAAAGTAAACAGGATGCAATGAATACTTACATGTTTAAAAGTATTCATTGCAGGATGTTTGCAAATGGATTCCAGGAAAGGCAGGAAATCTACCGGCCTCCCTTTGTCTGGCATAATCGCCGATTCCAAGAATGTCATACTGTACTTCTCTTCAACCATTCGAATACTTTTACAAGGCAAGTAATCTGTGACTCATTCGTCTAGATTTTATTCGATTTTTTTTTATTGGAATCGATTATTCGATTAGTAAAAGTATTCGATTATCCCATCACTACAGTATACATACAATATTACAGAGCTTTATATACACGCCCTCCCCCCACTCCTCCCCATACCGGTTAATCCCAGACCGACCTGGTGTGGGAATGGGAGGAGCCACATTAAATCTATTACAAGTATCTATTATTAACAATAAAAAACAATCTAACAATAAATTATAAAACTATTAAATACAAAAAATAACAAACTTGTCTACTAAAACTATAAACAGTCAAACAGAAATAAATAATAATAATAATAAAATAAAAAACTAATAGGCCTAATGAAATAAATAACAAACAAAAGAAAGTGAATACTAAATTAAATAAAATAACATAACCTTTGAAATCCAATATTAACAAATACAGATCAACAAAATATAAATAATATAGGTCTATGGTTTAAAAAATATAAATAACTGAAAGTTAAAAAATTTGATTAAAGTTAAGAAATATTACCAATAATAAATACAATACTATCTATTGCTAAAATTTCCTATCCAGTTCTAAGTAAAGAAAACAATTACGAGTTAGGAATAGGCCCTTTATCTGCATTTAATAACATATCATTGTCAGCCTAAAAAATGGAAATGCTTTCCAAGCTATTCAATAACTTGTTTGAAGTCACTTCTTTTTTTTAACCTAACATTGGATATTTCCAAGTTAGTTATGGTTTGTTTCAAGAATGTGCTCCGCAACGCTAGATTTTTCAGGCCTATTGTACTTAATATGTGATATGTGTTCTTTAAATCTCGTCATAATTTTTCTCTTTGTTTGGCCTAGACAAACCCTTTCACAAGTGTCACATTTTATTTCATAAATTCCAGAATTTTCCAACATCGGAATTTTATCTTTAGGATTACCTAACAGTTGTCTAAGGTTATTATGACTTTTGTAAGCAATCCTAAGGCAATGAATACAGACCACTATAGTGGTCTGTATTTATTGCCTAAGGTTACATTTCTTAAAAATGGACTCCAGGCCTTTGGTAAGTATGGAATCAAAAGGTAAACTAACATATTTAAATTTGTCTTTTCCTTTCGGTTGGAGTGTCGTGGAATTTATTCTAACATTTTTTAGCTTCTGTTTCCTTAACAAATTATCAATAATTTTACTATCAAAACCATTGAACTGAGCTATATTTTTAATAACATTCAATTCATTGTAGAAACGTTTCGGTGTAAGGGGAAACTGAATTGCTCTATTTATCATACAATTAAAAGTAGAAAGTTTATGTTTATAACTATGATTCGAGTTGCTTCATATGTACCTATGATTATTTGAAGGTTTCCTATATATATCGAATTCTATCTTTTGTTTATTTCTAATACATAAAATATCTAAACATGGCAAGCTTTGGTTCAATTCAGTTTCATGAGTAAAATCTAATAGAATTGTGTTTGCCATTTAATTGATCTACAAATTCCTGAACACTGGATTTGTTAGAATAAATTCCACGACACTCCAACCAGAAGAAAAGACAAATTTAAATATGTTAGTTTAACTTTTGATTCCATACTTACCAAAGGCCTGGAGTCCATTTTTAAGAAATGTAACCTTAGGATTGCTTACAAAAGTCATAATAACCTTAGACAACTGTTAGGTAATCCTAAAGATAAAATTCCGATGTTGGAAAAGTCTGGAATTTATGAAATAAAATGTGACACTTGTGAAAGGGTTTATCTAGGCCAAACAAAGAGAAAAATTATGACGAGATTTAAAGAACACATATCACATATTAAGTACAATAGGCCTGAAAAATCTAGCGTTGCGGAGCACATTCTTGAAACAAACCATAACATGGAAATATCCAATGTTAGGTTAAAAAAAGAAGTCACTTCAAACAAGTTATTGAACAGCTTGGAATGCATTTCCATTTTTCAGGCAGACAATAATATGTTATTAAATGCAGATAAAGGGCCTATTCCTAACTCGTCATTGTTTTCTTTACTTAGGACTGGATAGAAACCTTTAGCAATAGATAGTACTGTATTTATTATTGGTAATATATCTTAACTTTAATTTAATTTTTTAACTTTCAGTTGTTTGTATTTTTAAACCATAGACCTATATTATTTATATTTTGTTGATCTGTATTTGTTAATATTGGATTTTAAAGGTTATGTTATTTTATTTTAGTATTTACTTTCTTTTGTTTGTTATTTATTTCATTAGGCCTATTAGTTTTTTATTTTATTATTATTTTTTTTTATTTTTGTTTGACTGTTTATAGTTTTAGTAGACAAGTTTGTTATTTTTTGTATTTAATAGTTTTATAATTTATTGTTAAATTGTTTTTTATTGTTAATAATAGATACTTGTAATAGATTTAATGTGACTCCTCCCATTCCCCCACCAGGTCGGAATGGAATTAACCAGTATGGGGAGGAGTGGGGGGACGGCGTGTATATAAAGCTCTGTAATATTTATATGTAAAAGTAATTACCTTTCTTTTATAATTTCCGCTCACAGTCCTTTTCTTAATTAATTCACTTGGTGACGATCGTTTCGCCTTTCAAATCAGGCATTTTCGAACCATAAACTTTTAGACATTTATTTAAATGCACGTCAGTTATTATTAAAAATAACGAACATTAAAAAACACACAAATATATAATACAACACTTACAACACATATAACTACACTTAAAACATCGCATTCTGTCACTATTTTATTAGAACATTACGTAACGTGGTGTTCTCACTCGGTCATTTCTTAATCTGTACTGATAGATCTTGTGATGCGGGGTTCGTATTTTCTTCCTGAAGGGGTTGTAATCTAAGTAAACTATCAAATATGGTGTTTGACCGGAATTGTGTTTTCTCATTTAACAATGTAGATGGATCGATAATATTTTGTCTGTAAATTTGGAACTCCTCTAAGACGTTCATGATAGGTCCCTTGGGACATTTATGTAATATTTTTAAATTATTTTGAATATTAGAATAATTGCGACATGTTTCGAAAAGGTGTTCTGCAAATTTTGATTTAACCGGGTTAAGGTTTCTTTTCGGTGTGTGTTCCTTAAATCTAGTTTTGAACGATCTTCCTGTTTGGCCGATATATAGCTTAGGGCAATCGTCACAAATTATTTTATAAATCCCGCTTGAATCTAAAGGGCATTTTATTTCACTTTTGGGTATTAATGCCTTGCCTAATTTATTATTTGTTTTGAAAGCCAGTGTATATCCTTGTTTTTAAAAAATTCTACTCGCGACGTTATCCAATATTCCATGGTATTCCATGCTTATATATTTAGTATCTTCTTTTTTGGGTAATTTGAAATTCTTTTTTTTACGTTTTAATATTTTGTCAATGATATTGTGGTTATATCCGTTTGAAACTGCAATTTGTTTTATAATGTTAATTTCTTGGTTGAAATCTGATGATTTCATAGGTACAGTTAGTGCTCTATGTATGAAGTTGGTGTAAGCTGCCATTTTGTGGATGTGAGGATGACTAGATGATTCATTTATGGTATGGTCAGTTTGTGTCGGCTTTCTGTAAACTTTATATTCGAATTCTGTGTTGTTTCTTGTTATTGTCAAATCCAGAAAATTGATAGTCCTGTTTGATTCTATTTCGCAGGTGAACTTGAGTGTTGGGTGTATTCCATTTAAATAGTTATTAAACATATCTACTTGTCTTACAATTCCGGAGAATAAACAAATGGTGTCATCAACATATCTATTGTAAAGGCGTATGTATCTATAGAATGGATTTGAAGAGTCCATAATGTGTTTAGTTTCTACGTGGTTAAGAAATATTTCTGCCATTACACTAGAAAGAGGTGAACCCATTGCTAGTCCTTTATTTTGTACAAAATATTTATTATCAAATTCAAAATAATTTTGGTTCAAACATGTTGTAATAAGCAATATGAATTCATCCAATTTCTTGATTTCCATTGTTTTGTTGTCTGTAATATTATCTCTTATGATCTCTATTGTGGTTCAAATTTTATTAAAATCGGTAAAATATTTTTAAAGTTATT
>JAGFPH010001883.1:5902-22038 GCA_018207615.1 Philaenus spumarius
AGTTCAAATATTCTTTTCAATTTTATTTTATTTATTTTATTATAGTCTAAATACAGGTAATGTCTTATTGGCTCGGAAAAATTTTATCAATTATTTCAAAATCGCATCGTTTTTAATTGCAACCAGATTTTCCTCCCAAATTGGGTTCTTAGATAAAAAAGGTATATTTTATCTTAATTGTATGTTTTGTCAATAACAAAACCATTGCTTTGTCCTGTTTTCTGTAAAGTCGCGAATAACATAATTCAGTTAACGGAATATGTTTAAAGAAATATTTGGTTGGTACCACTGGGAACTGTGTTTCCAGTACTCTTAGGCTTAAGTTCAAATTGTGCAGTTTGTTTATCAATATTCAAAGACTGTTTATATATTACTTATATATTTAACATGTACATGATAGAAATTTTCCATTTTTTATACGTAATGAAGGTTAGGATTTTCGTTAGGATTTTTTTAACACTGAAAAATTGTTTGGTCTTAATTAATTTCAGCTGTATCAAAATTAAAAGACCGTATTCGATTCACACGCGAAAATATGTTAAATAATTGTAAAGTATTGGATATTTTTTTAATAAATTGGTGGATAATTTATTTACAGTTTAATTATTAAGTTTATATTTTCCACAAGAAACCCAAAGATTGTTGTTTCTGTCAAAAATAGAGTAATTTGGTTTAAAAAAATGTTTAAAAATTTTGAGACTAAATTAAGTGACGTCAAACATGTTTACAAAACTGATTATTCTTGACTGTCAAATATGACGCAACAACCGTTTTACTAACCATATTTCTGAGAAGGGTCGATTATGTGATGCGGAATCCGGGTGATTTCCTTCTGGTTTTTGTCTTGAGATTGTCAAAGCAGCATGGCTTGTCGACATAAACAGAATTCGAGATATCTTCGTAAAAAGAAATCGCACGAGCTCCCGAAACTGATCCCTTACGACGGTAATTGAAACACGAGCCGTGTGCGCAGTAGCCGTGCGTTTTCTTTCTTGTTGAAACCGTACCCTCCTCATACGCGCTGTTGAAGTCGCGAGAAGAAGGTCGATGCATCACAATGATGCCCTCCTTTCCAGTCCCACACATTGTACTGTCACTTTTGAGCTGTGTATAAGTGACTCGTCTACCGGTACACATAAAAATGGTTACTTGTATTACCTTCAGTTTTGCGTGTCGGATGGAAATAAACTTCATCCCTTAAAAGAAAAATAATGTTATCAATAGTGATATGGTTTCTAATAACAAAACAATCTTCAAATACATAGTCGGCAGAAACAACAGAAGGCTATCCATAGTTCAAAATGTATTTTATTTTTAATTACATTGTTGAACACTATTTTGTTTAACACCTGTACAAAGCTATGTAAAAGTCACCCACAATTCTGCCAAGAGAAACAGCTGTCATATCGATGGGTTTTTTAAACAAAGTGCAGTCCTACAGTTCATGAATCCAGAGTCCTAAACAATGTTCAGAACATGAGTTCCCCATTATTTTACAATGATTTAACATTTTTCCAAGTACAGATATATAATCATTTGTACATGTTCCTGTTAACATTCCTGTCAAGATGTTGATAATGTTATTTCAAATTTAATACTTCTGTTTGTTTAAAGTATTTCGTAATTGTTTAATGATAAATATTTAAACGTATTGTGTAATGTAGGATTGTCAAAAAGAGTGATATAATAGGCTTGGCCCTGATATAGACTGGTGAGTAATTTTTTAAAATATTAAATAAGAGACTTTACCTAAAATAAATAGTGTTTGTGAATAACCATATTAAATATTGCAAAGTTGATAATTATTACATGATAAATTTAAATGTAGAAAATGTATTATATTGTTTTCAATTCTGTTTGTTTATTCTTTGTGCCTGTCTTGCAGTTTTATTACTTATGCTGTAAAATATTTTATATTACATTCACAATTTCTTTTTTGTAACGTGTTGTACTTTAATGGTTAGTGTTCTTTTGTAACGGACATTAAGTTTTGTTTAAAATCACTGCTAAAAGTTCTACTTATTAAGTAATCTTTAAAATAATGGGCGTGTGTACTACTTGAAAATTGCCTAATTTCAGTAATGTAATAATCCAGAATAATCATATGTATATATAAGAGTGTTCGCACTCTAGCGGCCGCATTTTAAGTCCGATTTGGTTCAAATTTGGTACACATGTTGGTTGTCTACGTCGCTTGGACGAGTTCGTTAACCGAAAAAATCCAACCACGTTTTTTGATCGGAAGTAACTATTTTTTGAGATTTTTCCTACGAGAATGAATTTGTTTTTGAGTTTTTTTCTACAAATATAAATGTAGGATGTTGTTCTGTACATTTTGTTTTTTTACATGACCTTATAGCTCGCTTGGTTCCCCCAAAATCGATGAAAACGTAAAATACCATAGAAGTACCCAGTTCAAAGCCATGTGGTGGATTCTACCGTGGGGTTGCAATGCATTGTGTATTGAAGATGCTCCCAATACGGGGGTTGGCGTGCGAAGCACGCAATGCTTTGTGTATTGAAGATACTCCCAATATGCGGAATGTTGTGCGAACCATTTTGCAGCTATTCAGCAGCGTCGTGAATAGACCTATTTTCCAAATTGTTGGTTGTAACCCTAAAACATAGGCCTATAAACTTAATTTTGGAAATTTGCTCAACTCACGTCAGCGGTTCGGCTGCGTGGTCGAATTATTTGAATAATAGAATAATACAGTAGACTTCCACCATACCTGGCCATTTGTCGGTAGTGTAGCTTTTAAAACAAAAGTGGCTGAACTCCTCTAGTAAAGGCTTTAAATGCTACAATATCTATCAGTTAAAACATAAGTAAAAGTGTATGCAAAAACACAGCTAGACAGATATATTCCGTGACGCACAAAGATTTAAGTGAAAGTCTTTCACAGATTTATTATTTAATTAATTACGATTGTGCATAGCCTATTGCTGCACGAACAGACGTACACACTTCTAATAGAAAACAACAACCAAAAGAAATACAGTTGATCTTGGTTATAACGTCAACGAAGGGACCGAACGAATGTTAACGCTTCCTCCGAGTGACGTTGTAAGTGATTCTTTTCACGTGACAAAACACAGTACACGCAGCGATATCTTCTATTGTCTTAAAAGAATCAAAACATAAACACGCTTATTTTTGGCCGAAATTGCAACAATAGAAAGTGCAGACGTCAGAAAAGCAGTGCAAATTGTGGGGAAAGTAATTTGTAACAATACTTACTTTTTAAACATATTCCGTATTATTACTTTCTAATGTGACATTTAGTAGTGATTTTTCCAAACTGTACATAATAAGTTGTTTTACGTAACTAATGATTTCCAATAATCCTCTCCCAGTACAACAACACTTCTCTCTGTGCTGTGATTGTTTCTTTAGAGGTATGATCAAATTGAATATACCAATATAGTAACTTCACAATTAATTTTATCATTTTCAATTCTTATTTTTGTTTAAATTTTTTTTATGAAACTAAGTTTACTGTTTTTGTGTTAGCGCTAAAAATCTTTTAAAATCCTGGATTTAATTTAGGTGATTGTTCTGATTTTTCAATCATTGTATTCTCTACGTTACAAATAAACTTTCAGATTGTATGTACACTTAGAGCTCATTAATTCAAATTATAGTAACTGGGACTCGCAGTCGTAAGAGTTAAATGAAATAACCAGCAATCTGGCATAAATTAAATAGAGTAAAAGACAATGAACACAACTATTGGATTACTGGGCTGTCTAATAAAGAGGCTGCTCTCACTTGGGAGCGACAATAGAGGCATCGCATGCATTGCAGCTACCTGCGACTAGATTCAAACAATTATTGATTTTTTGCTAAAGTTGTGAGATGAGAACTAGTTATTTTGCCTGGATTTTTGGTTTTTATAAACTTTTTTACAAAATTAAAAATACAAGGTCTGTCTAAAAGGTTTGGTGAATCATGTGATAAAAACAGAATGTACATTAGAAATACCTTTATTGGCCTTCATAATACTTTCCACCAGACACAACGCACTTCTGACAACGTTCGTATAGCGCCTCAAAACTTTTGGAGAAGTCTTCGTGTAGAACCGTTTTCAGAATTGCCGTCACTCGGTTCTGAATCTCTTCGACGTCCGCAAACCGTGATCCCTTTAAGGCCTTCTTAAGACGTGTGAACAAGAAAAAATCAGCTGGCACCAGATCTGGAGAGTACAGCGAGTGTTACAAAACACGAGTGTGTCGGGCCACAATGTGTCAAAAATTGGCTTACAATGATGCTAGTACGCGATGGTGCATTTTCAGAAAAGTAACATCCAATTTTCGGTCTGGAACATTTGTGGCCTAACACACCGGATGCGCTGCAACAAACGTTTGAGACCCTTTCACCATATGGCCAGCAGGAACGAATTCCTTATGGATGATTCCTTTTTTGTCAAAAAATGTGATCAACATGGTCTTTTGTTTGAATTTTTCCACGCGGCTTTTTGTTTGTCGCAGGGCAGAAGGTGACCGCCATTCCGTTGATTGTCTTTTCGTTTCGGGGTCGTACTGGTAACACCAAGTCTGGTCTCCTGTGACAACAGAACCCAGGAAAGTCGGATCCTGACACACATATCGATGAAATCGCCACTGGCCTCAAAACGTCTTGCTTTTTGATCATCCGTTATGATGTGCGGCACAAATCGTGAACAAATTTTAAGTTTGCCCAATTCTTCATGAACTATAGCTCCCACTGTGTCTTTGTAAATACCCACTTCTTCTGCTATTAATCGCAAACGTTTAATGTTTTCCGGCGTCCTGCTTGTGGATGTTCGTCCTACACCGATTCTTCGCCAGCGCGAAAGCGTTCAAACCAATCGTATACACATTTCCTACTCACAGCACCCTGCCCGTACACTTTGCACCAACAGCTGATGGGTTTCTGTCGCTGTTTTACTCAATTTGAAGCAGAACTTAATGTTGTGTCGTTGCTCCATGGCTTTTCGACGCACACTACTCGGAACACTCTGTTGCGATGACTGTAAAAGTACTGTAATAGAAGCCTCGCGCAATTCCCGAAAGATGGCAGGTATTTCTTGCGTACGCATGCAGGCTCGCTGTTTCAAGCATTGAATACCGATATATCAGACCATTCACTGAACTTTTTAGACAGACCTCGTGTAACTAGCCATAGTTACTTACATTAATGTGTGTTTAAAATGTAAACTCTTATGAAATAGAATTAGATAGAAATAGAATAATTTTAGGTAAATACCTAAAAAATCGGCGCCTCCACCATTTATTACGAAGGGGCTATTCTCTATTTACTACGGATTTATGAACATTGTTTTTGTGTATGTAACAAAATTACCTAACAACTCATTCTATTTCATAAGAAAACAACAAATTCACCACACCACGACAACTATGAAGTTGGAGAATACAACTGGTGAAGTCTATCTGAATGTACGGAATTTAGTCGCTCGTAGTTGTACTCTTCCAATATGCAAATTCCGTTATTGAATTAATATTTTAATTTAAAAGTTTTCTTCTTTCGAATATGCTCTTATTTTTTATGGTTTTTATTTTTTATAATCGCAAATTTCTCAATCTTGTGTATTACTTGTTTAATGCCAAAAAGTGGTTGTGTATAGAAATGAAGTAAAGGGTTGTTTAGTTATGCTTTAAAAATTCGTTGTACTTTGATTAATTTTTGTACATATACGTTTTTGTATCGGAAATAGTGTTTCTATGTTTTTTGTAAAGTTTAAACATTGTAAATATTGTTTAAAGAGGAACTTTCGACATCGGCAATCTTCCTTGATATGTTCTGTACATACATTCGCGTAGCCGGATTATTGAGAATGTTTTTGCACGTTTCACTGGAAATATTAAATGTAAATTTTATGATTGTGTATCGTTTCAGCTGATATTGAAGTGGGAAGTGTAAATGACTGAATGATGATGGTTATAATCAAATTAATATAAATATGTATAATTAATAATGTGTTAAGCTTTATATTTGCCCAAAAATATACTATACAGTAAGTTGTGTATCTAAAACCGATAGTCATATATTATATAGAGTACATTTCTATTTTAGGTATGTTGAACATAAAGAAATAATTGTAAATAAAGGATTAAGGAGCGATGACTAAATAAAAACCGCATTTCTTGCTCAGTAATATCTGGCTCAATAAAGCATTTTTCATTATTTTTTAAAAACTATAAAGACATTAGTAGTCGTAATGTGTTGTGTGCCTTTTTCAATTTTTCCCAATTTTTTTCATAATTTTAGCTGTACAAAATTTTAACTGTTAGAACGTCCGTACATGGAGCTACGTCCGAGTGGTAAGTCGGCAACATTATTTGGATTGGGAGTCGCCGATGGAAGAACAAAACATGCTCAGCGAGCTCAGTTTTTTTTTTTTTTTTTTTTTTTCTCTTTCTTTGTATATTATAGATTTGAGAATGGAGGCTTTCAATACAGTAGAACCCCGCTATCCGACCTCAAACCGACTTCACGCTTAGTCCGACCGTAAAGCCGACGATTGTTTATGTTTTCGGTATTTTCGAAGCAATAGGTTAAATTAATACGAAAACAGATCGCAGTTCACGTGTTTGCAGTGTCAAGCAATTTAACAGAAATCCGGTGCATAGGTTGCCATGACAGCTGCCTCTTCCTGATTGGAATTGCGTGTAGCGAGCCCCCTCTCGCCCCTACGGCCGCGTCGTTCTCAATCTTAGGCCTTGAAGCAGTTTAAATGAAAGCATAGTCATGTGACTCGCCGACTCATCATTGGCCATTAAAGTTAGTAGACCGTTGACACGTCTAAATCGAGATTGTCGTCTACTAAGTAAAAGAACATTACAGACTTTTTTCGACCTAAAAAACAACAAGAACATTAAATTTTTAGTGTTTCATGAATTTCCGTACCCTACTTGTGTTTCGCATCATTCTTGTTCTGTATTTTCGATTAAAACTTAGTTTTATTACGTTTTAATGTAAATAAATGTGTTCCTCTGATAATCCGACCTTTTTTGTGATGCGACCGTACTCTCGTTCTCGTTGGTGACGGATTAGCAGGTTTCTACTGTATTATATTCGAAAAACACCTTGTTCATTTTGATTTCACTCACGTAAAATTTTCTCGACTGAAAATTAAATGTTACATAAAATATATTAAAATTGTATATGAAGCAAATTAAGTATGTATATGTAGTAAACTAGATGCCTCATCTAGGCGCTTCGCATCCCAACCTCGTCTCAGTGGCTGCTTTGCTCAGAGCACTCTGCGAAGATGCAAAAATAAGAGAAAGTTTAGTGTGCCAAGTTTGGGTTTTTTTAAAAAATTTTTTAGTGGTTGAAAATGTTTATTAAATTTCATACTCAAGGGCAACACATGATGTATCAGGGAAAATTTTTTTTTAAGGAGTTTTTTTTTTGTATTATTTAGGAGTTGAAAATGAAAGATGTTAATTACCTCCACTAACAGGTCATTTTGTGTGTTCAAAAACTATAAAAAAGTTAGAGTGTTATACAAAAACGTAAGTTAAATTTAACTAAACGAGCCAAGTGCAAAATGAATCTGCCACTTTCAACAATGACTTCGTTGGTGGAATTGTAATGTTACAATATCTGTCACTCCTGAAGCATCGCCAACTCGTAGCTCCATGTGCGGAAAATCTTGAACATTTTACTTTGGCCCCCCTTGTCAGTGAGTGTTTAGCAGTTTTTTATTCATCAATTTCATCATTTTAATCAGAAAGTTTAATAGCGTTTAACGAAATAAACTAATGTATTTTTCATAATTCTCTGTGTGTGAATCGTATCAATATATCGAAAAACTGTAGAGAGTACTTTTGGAAATATTATATTTGAACTGCTGTTACGTCGTCGTTGTACTTATGAGTTTAATTTTTGTGTTCTCTAATAAAAACCGTTGCAATACCACCGTTTTCGTTTCGGTGTTGATTTAACAATCTGTAAGCTATGAATAATGAAAAGAAATACTCTCAAATAAGTTAAGTAGATTGATTATATTTCTCAAGTACTGTTTACTATACATAAACAAAGAAAGAAATGGATTGAAGAGGTATTTAAAAGTTATATTTGTGTTTCGTTTCATTCCATGTTTCTACTTTGTACATCTCCATATCTTCTTCAATTTCATTCGAGGTAGTAAATTTCTTCTTCGTCTACTCTATAGTTTAGCGACTCTAAAATTTTTGTACTCTATTAAACACTTATTTTAGTTCACTTCTAAGTTTACTTAACTGCCTCTCCAAAACAGTTTCAAAAATATGTTTAATTTTGTTTTTCAAACAAATTTTATAACTATACGTTTACCCTTAAAACTGATTATTAACAAGATATTTTCAAAAAAAAGTTTCTTACACCATTTATTTTCAGATTCAACAAACATTTTTTTACTTTTCTACAAATTATTTCCAGGGTTGTTTGCATAATTCTTATCATACGAGGGTCGTTCAATAAGTCCTTAAAAAATCCAAGAGATAGAGCGGATCACCGAAAATCGTTTGTTTTTCGGAAGCATTATTACTCTGCTGTTAAATTTTTAGCTTTTTAGAACATGTGGTTTCATTGTTGTCGTCGATTGAAGCAGAAAACTTTTCCTTATTTTAGAAAATGGAAAAAGTGAGTTTCAAGCGGTGATAAAACGTTTATATTTGAGAGGCCTAATACCGAAATTATTCAAAGCCGAATTGGATGAAGTTCATGGCACATCTGCCCCTGTGTTTGCCACTGTTTATAATTGGGTAAATGAATTTAAACGTGTCCGAACATCAACAAAAGATGAACATCGTTCTGAACGTTCAGTAGAGGTGACTGCACCCGAAATAATCGATAAAATCAACGATATGGTGTTAAGCAATCAGTGCTTTAAAGTACGCGAGATAGTTGAGGCGATGCATATTCACAAGGTACTGTGTTTTCAATTTTACGTGAAAAACTGGGTGTGAAACACGTTTCAGCAAGATGAGTGCCGCGATTGCTCATAGAGAAGAATGAACGCAATCGTGTAGTTGATTCTGAGGCTGATTTGGCACTCTTTCGTCGCAATCCGAATGAGTTTCCGCTTCGATACATAACTGTGGACGAAACATGGTTTCACCACTACAATCCAGAGATATAGGATCAGTGGGTTTATGACGGGCTCCGAAGACTGTGAAATCAGCTTGGAAAAATTATGGCCACAGTTTTTTTAGAATGCAAGACTAATTATTTACATTGATTACTTGGAAAAAGAAAAAACAATAACTGGAGAGTATTGTGCATTGTTATTGCACCCATCGAGTGAATAAATCAAAACTAAACGCCTTCATTTGAAAAAGAAAAAGTCCTGTTTCATCAAGACTCTAAAATCGTGGAATTTAAGTTCGTATTGTTACAACATCCTCCGTATTCGCCAGATTAGGCCCCCAGTGACTTTTTCTTATTTCCAAACTTGAAAAATGACTCGGCGGACAACGGTTCGGGGCGAACGAAAAAGTCATCTCCCAAACAGATGCTTGTTTTGAGGACCTTCCGAAATCTTACTTTTTGGACGGGTCAAGAAGGTTGGAAAAACGTTTAAAAAAGTATATAGTTCTAAAAGGAGATTATGTTGAAGATTTAAAAAAAAAGTTACCCGAAATACTTTGTTTTTGTATCTTTTTCTAAGGATTTATTGAATGGCCCTCGTACAATAAGTTTTAAAAATAATAGCCCGGAGATAGCCATGCACCAACACTGCAGTTCACTTCATCGTACTTTAATGCCTGAGGAAGTGATTTAATAGGTATGGCCAGTACGGTGGATGACTAGATTCCTCCAGTCTGAAAGATTTGACCAAGAGGTTTATTGAGTAGCTGTCTGCGACCTTGCTTCATTCTCGATTGCTCGCTTGCGTTTAGAATTCAAAAAATATGATTTAGCATTGATCAGTGTTTCTCATAGCATGAAGTCGACTAGCAAAAACACTCATGATATTGGCCTTCGAAAGTGTTTGTTTTGTGAACCATTCCTGAACAGACTAATCTGTTTTTGTACTTGAATGATTCTTGTCGCATTACGAACGTACATGTCATACGTGGTGACGAATTTCCCCAGAGAGGACGTTTCTTGTTGTCTCATACTCGGAATGCTAATAAATAACCTTAAACTTTACAATTTGTTTTCTAAATGAATTTAAATAAATACTATTACACCCTCAATCCACATCTTTATAAAGACATTGTATTGACTCTTGCTTGAAATGATTTTTCTTAAAAAATTATTTAAAAGTTCTGCCGTTGAGGTGGTTTAATTTTTATTATTCTTAGCAAAAATTATGTTGCATAAAACTAGAATTTTAAATTATAGAAATATTTCTAGACATGTAGAGAGGTAAATGGGTTGAGTGCTCTAAATCGGCAACCACTGATTTTTCTAACAAATTTCCTCAAGTAGGTAATGCTCCAATATTACACCTTTCAAAGAATAAAATCATCAAAATATTTAATATGAAACTGTCAAATTACAATATTTTCATTAATTAAGCTTAAACAGTTATAGTTTTAAAGTCAAACTGTAAACATTTTTATTAAAATCGTTAATAATTTTTTAAGCAGAATGTAACTGAAATTTAATGATTTAAATTTTATTTGGTTTTCCAAAATTTTAATTCTTTAAACTATAATTTGTATATATAATTGAGTTTGTTAACAAAAGTATACATTTTTATTTATAAAAGAAGATAAACAATTATTATTGTACGAAGTAAAAATGTTTGAAGTTACAATGATTGTTGTATTCAAATATATACGGAAATTACATTACTATGGTAAAAACGTTTGTTTTTAGCGAATTTCCATAGGAAAAATGAGCTATTGCAGTGGCCCTAGTAGTTGAAGGTCGGGAGTAGCAAATGAGCAGCGATCATGGTCCCCAGAACACGTTTTGGGGTGTCATTAAAAATCATATACATATGTGTTCGCACTCTAGCGGCCGCATTTTAAGTCCGATTTGGTTCAAATTTGGTACACATGTTGGTTGTCTACGTCGCTCGGACGAGTTCGTTAGCCAAAAATCCAACAATCGGAAGCACGTTTTTCGACCAGAAGTAACTATTTTGTGAGATTTTCCTACGAGAATGAATTTGTTTTTGAGTTTTTTCTACAAATATAAATGTAGGATGTTATTCTGCACATTTTGTTTTTTACGCGACCTTATAGCTCGCTTGGTTCCCCCAAAATCGATCAAAACGTAAAATACCATAGAAGTACCCGGTTCAAAGCCATGTGGTGGGGTTGGCGTGCAAAGCGTGTATTGAAGATACTCCCAATACAGAGGTTGGCGTGCAAAGCACGCAATGTTTTGTGTGTTGAAGATACTCCCAATATCCGGAATGGCGTGCGAAGCACACAATGCTTTGTGTATTGAAGAACTCCCAATATGTGGAATGGCGTGCGAACAATTTTGCAACTATTCAACACCGTCTTGAATAGACCTATTTCCCAAATTGTTGGTTGAAACCCTAAAACATAGGCCTATAAACTTAATTTTGGAAATTTGCTCAATTCCCGTCAGCGGTTTATTTTTTAAGAGTAGGGCAGAAGTTGCTTTGGTGGATGAAGTAGGGAGTCTGTTTTGTACTTTGCTTCAGGACGTAGAATATTTCATTCTTTTGATCAATTATATACAATTAAATTGCATAATATGTTGAAAAAACAACCATAGAAATTATAAAAATATTGCCTAATGACTCGAAAGCTGAAGGTTCGTGATTTGAATTTACATGTTTGATTAGTAAAAGGTAATGATTGTCTGTTGCTTCTTCTACAAAAAAATGAATTTTACTGTAAATTGTTTATTATTTTTTAATAATAATGTATATACATTTTTTGTAACAAATTGCTATTCTTTTAATTCGAAGCATTTTTACTTTCTTTCCTTAAATATGCCTTATTAAATAAATGATTAAAAAAAAGTTGATTTCGTAGGAAGCTTGTCACAAACGATTTTGAGGAAACCAATAGTTCCATTATATTTTACAAGTTCATTCAAGTGGTAAAATTTAAAAAATAGAAGCAGAAAGAAAATATGAGATGCGATAAAAGAAGCATTTTGTTGTTTTAATTATAAAGTCAATTAAAATAATGTTCATCCTATTTTAGTTTTCAAATTTGAGTCCCACATGGGTTCATTTTATTGAAATGATTTTCCTGGTCCTTTTTAACAATAATTATTTTTCTGGGTTCTTTTAACAATAATTATTTTCCTGGTCCTTTTTTTTACACCAATTATTATCCTAGTACCTTTTTATTTCTGGTCCCTTTTCAATACCAAATTTTGAAATTTTCTTAACCATTTATTTCTGCCAAAAAACCCCTTAAATTACAAATGTTCAAAGTAAGTCTTGTTTGAGCTTAAATAATTCAAACTTTATTTTGTTATGAATATCTTTGTTAATGTCTTCAATAATATTGCCGCTGATGTAACTGTTCATTCAGAATTTGATAAATATTACAATTGTAATGGATTCTCTTTTGGGTAAATTGCTTTGTTGAGGAAATTTATTAAAAAGTAATTGGCTCCTGTTTTTGAGCAGTAAGTAGTTGCTTGTTTCAATTGAAAATGACAATTCAGAAAATTAGACATTTCAAAAATGGAAATATCTGTGTAAAAATTCACTGTATTTGCTTTTTAATATTATATCGTTTATAAAAATAGTGTATATTTTAGTATTGTATATAATGATTTCATGGTAAAAACCAGCTACGTAAAACTTCGGTTTCAGTTAAGTGTTACAGATGCCCACTATTATAAATATTCCTTTAAAATATAATTGTATTTTAACTAATTTAGTTTTGATAAGAAACACTGAAGCCCCAACCACAAGTTCGGTGAATAAACTACACAAATAAACTGAAACACGTTTATTAATATAGCTATTCTAGTTCCCTGATGTACATTTCAGTAACCAAGTTACTTTTTAAAAAGAAAGAAAAAGACCGCGCTCCAAAAAGAAAAGATATTTTTTGCAAACAACATTCTAGATGTAACCTAAATGTTGTTTTTCTTTTTTAAAGTTTATAAAAAAAGAAAGGAAGTAAAAATTATGTTTTTATTTAATTTTTTATGAAGTTTTGATCCACAAACTCAACAATTACTGAACAATTTAATGGATGCACTACTACCAATTCCTGAGGTAATAGTTATTGCTCCGATAGATCCAGTGATTTGTCAAGGACTTGCATCTACTAAATGAAAAAGGTGTTTTTTTATCACATTTAAATTTTTCTTGAGTAAAGAGTTCTAAGAATTGTAAATACATATGCTTGAATAATTGATACTGCTGTCTCAAAAATTATTAATATTAATTGAATAGTAATAATTAATACAATAAATGATCTATTAATTGACATATTTCCTAGTAATTTCATTAATAAATGTCCAGCAATCTTATTTGCTGTTAATCGAACGGCTAGAGAACCTGGACGAATTATATTTCTAATTGTTTCAATACAGACTATAGATGGTATTAGAATTGAAGGTGTTCCAATAGGAATAAGATGACAAAACATTTTATTTGTATTTATTAATCACCCAAAGATTATTAATATTAGTCATATAGGTAAAGCTAATCTTAAAGTAAACACTAAATGTCTTGAACTTGTAAAAATATAGGGTAATAAACCTATAATATTATTGTATAAAATAAATTAAATTCTATCAATGATTTAACTAAAAAAACTAATAGCATGGAAATTATATTTTTCTTTGACAGAATTAATTAATTGTTTTAATTTGCTTTTAGATAAAAAAAAATTATAATGTCACTGTAAAATGTGTATATAGTTTCTAACCCATTGCTTTGTTTTATTAAAAGTAAATGGGTTTTGTGCTTTTAAAAAGGAGATAAAAACATGCCAAAAGAAGAAAAAACATATTTATTAAAAGAGGATATTCATGATAAAAACTGGCTTCAGGAGTAATTCTAAAACCAAGACCGATAACATTTTCTGATTTATCTAAATAAACATCACATATTTGAATTCAAATATCTTGTTTGATTTCTTTAAATCTTTTAAATAATTCTAATAATTGGTTTTGTTTTCATTTAATTTTTTTAAATTTACCACCATTCTTAACTTTCTTATTTTCTGTATAAAGATTAAATATATCACTCCTTTCAATTTTAATTCGGTTATATCTAAATTAACTCCATATTTGCTGTTTTTAGCGATGTTTAAGAATATGAATAGAAAATAATTCCTATTCTTAAATTCACCGAGTTATCTTTGTTTAAACACTATAATAAACAAGTTAATTATGCATTGTTACATATTGTTTACAAACTTGAATTTTCTTTAAAAGTTTTTAAAACAAAATCTTTTTCAATTTCTAAAATCTCTTTTATTTAATTTTTCTCCTAAAGTCTTAATATAATATTGTCAATCTTGGTTTTCATTTTTTAGTCAAATTGTTTCACTTATCAATTTTTCTAAACTTCATACTTGAAACACAACATCGAAGTTTGAGAAATAAAATAAGCATTGCACTTATCATTTAATTTCTTTTCATTTAATACTTTGATAAGTTGATAAAAGCTCTTGTTCTTTACTTGATATCTGCATTATTTTCACCATCTTTTCTTTTTCATTCATTGTTTAAAAAAACTATTTCTTTTTTACTATGATCATTACAAAGATACATATCAAATTTCACTAATTTTAAATTTAGTTGTAATTACAACAGTTGGTCTAATTGCAATCATTAAATTAGAAAATATAAATTTAGATTTATAATTTAAATGCAGGTTGGACTTCAGTAGGGAACCTGTCGGCAGTAGGATGTTGGTAGCATCGCTATTGTATTTTTTAAGTTTGTTTTTATTATATACCTTTCTAATTTAAAAACAAATAATAATTACATTTTGGGTGATTTAGACGGTTTAGGTTTGCTTGATGGTTTAGAAGAATCTTGTAAACTTTTTATTTTCTCAGCTTGTCTGTCGGATTTTGCAAGTAATAAATCAAGTTTTCTGCTCTGTTGTTTTGCTTCGTGTAATAATTTTTTTTTTTTGTTCTTTTTCTTCTTTATCCATAATAAATGCACTCCTTTTAACAGAAAAATTTTAGATTATTTTTTCTACATTGTAAAATATCCACAAATAGTATAAAACTTTTTTTTAAAATAGTTATCTACAATTAATTACAAATTTTATTACAACCTGTTTAAAATCTTTTTAATAAAATTGAAATAAATGAAAGAGCAAACATTTCCGGTGTAGTTTATTCACCGAACTTGTGGTTGGGGCTTCAGTGTTTCTTATTGTTTAAATTCACCACAGTACTCATTGAACATCTAATTTAGTTTTATTGGATTTGTTTGTAATAGATCTCAAGCCTTACGTAACAGCACATATGAAAATTGTATTACATTATATTAGCTAGAATTAAGTATTATAATATAATTTAAACTGTACATCATGTAAAATAAATAATGTGATATTTATTAAATTTATTTGAGTAAATTTATATTATTTCCCAAGTCGCTTATCAAAGTCTAGATTAATAAAGGAAATGGTACAATGAAGTGTATTTTATTATTGAATTTCCATAAGAAAAATGAGCTATTGCAGTGGCACCGATCATGGTCCCCTGAACACGTTTTGGGGTGTCATTAAAAATCATATGTATATATATATGTTCGCACTCTAGCGGCCGCATTTTAAGTCCGATTTAGTTCAAATTTAGTATACATGTTGGTTGTGTACGAAGCTCGGACGAGTTTGTTAGCGAGTTTTTTCTACAAATATAAATGTAGGATGTTATTCTGCATATTTTGTTTTCTTACACGACCTTATAGCTCGCTTGGTTCCCCCAAAATCGATCAAAACGTAAAATACCATAGAAGTACCCGGTTCTAAGCCATGTGGTGGATTCTACTGCAAGGTTGGCATACGAAGCACACAATGCATTATGTATTGAAGATGCTCCCAATACGGGGGTTGGCGTACGAAGCACGCAATGCTTTGTGTATTGAAGATGCTCCCAATACGGGGGTTGGCGTACAAAGCACACAATGCTTTGTGTATTGAAGATGCTCCCAATACGGGGGTTGGCGAGCGAAGCACACAATGCATTATGTATTGAAGATGCTCCCAATACGGGGG
>JAGFPH010001883.1:38269-62529 GCA_018207615.1 Philaenus spumarius
GTAACACTGATTCACTGACATTAATTACTAGGCACTTCCCGTAATCGGAACCCCATCAACCTTATACTTGAATTAAAGCTCTCGACAAGAAACTTTCGGGAAAATTGCCATAATTTAACATTTTTTAATTTTGGAAACACCTTTTGGGCGGGAAAGATTTTTTCAATTTCTTCATTTTTCCACTTTGAGCGCATTTAGTAAGAAATCGGTAAGAGATAGCAAAAAATGTTAAATACAAAAGTTGTAGAAAATTTAATTTCAAAGAAGAGATTTTCCGTCAGATTCAAGATCCAATCATCCATTTAGCCACTATTCATCCGAGAAGGGAGGCTCCGCCCAACGTCCTTAAAGCTAGACGATTTCACCGATTCACTGACATTAATTATTCGGCACTTCCCGTAATCAGACCCTCCTCAACCTTATACTTGAATTAAAGCTTTCTACGAGAAACTTTCGGGAAAATTGCCATAATTTAACATTTTTTAATTTTGGAAGCACTTTTTGGGCGGAAAAGATTTTTTCAATTTTTTAATTTTCTTTATTTTTCCACTTTGAGCGCATTTAGTAAGAAATCGGTAAGAGATAACAAAAAATGTTAAATACAAAAGTTGTAGAAAATTTAATTTCAAAGAAGAGATTTTCTGTCAGATTCAAGATCCAATCATCCATTTAGCCACTATTCATCTGAGAAGGGAGGCTCCGCCCAACTCCTTAAAGCTAGACGATTTCACCGATTCACTGACATTAATTATCCGGCACTTCCCGTAATCGGACCCCCCTCAACCTTATACTTGAATTAAAGGTCTTGACGAGAAACTTTCGGGAAAATTACCATAATTTAACATTTTTTAATTTTGGAAGCACCTTTTGGGCAGGAAAGATTTTTTAAATTTTCTTCATTTTCCCACTTTGAACGCATTTAGTAAGAAAGCGGTAATAGATAGCAAAAAATGTTGAATACAAAAGTTGTAGAAAATTTAATTTCAAAGAAGAGATTTTCTGTCAGATTCAAGATCCAATCATCCGTTTAGCCGCAATTAACCCGAGAAGAGCTCCGGCCCACAATCCTTCAAATTTCCTATGTTAATCTTATGGAGATAATGTTTAATGAGTTTGAGTCAGCTGCCAAATAAAACAGCTGATTTATGCTAGGCCACCTATGTACAAACGAGCCAATGATTAACGAGATTATTTATCGAATTTTCAACTGCGAGCGAAGCGAAGCAGCCATCTGAGGCGGGGTTGGGACGCGAAGTGTCCAGGGGCAGAGCCCCTAGTTAAAAAATAATCCTTAACATTATAATAGGCCTTGTTTATTAATTAATCAGTTACTGTACTCTTTTTTTTTATGGTTTGAATATTTTTAAATTCAATTGGCAGCTTTTATGTAAATAACCCATAATTTATTTAGGTACATTGTTACTTTTACCGGTGAAATACGATTTTATGGGAAACGATTGCTCAACATGTTGTATTGCGTTAAAAAATTATTGAAACTTCTTGAGGGTGCAAACTATAATCAACATTCCATTGTATGTTATACCTTAAAATAATTAACAATATTTTCTTTTGAACAAAACCTCTTCTTACCACTTGTCTTTTTATCTAAGTGTTACAGTATTTATTTTCATTTGTTTTTATTGCTAGAAATAAGGCATTGTGATTAGATATACCAAGATTCGACGTTAATGTCTTGTTACTCCTGCTCCCTCTATTACTTAGTATATTATCAATATATGTTACAGAAGAACCAGCAATTCTAGTAGGTTCATTGAAACATTCGTAAAAACCATTTATTCTTATCAAATTTAAAATATTTTTCTGATGTTTCAGATTACAATTTTCCACTCTAACCTATATCTCTGAGAGTATGACGACTGTCTTGTTGAAAAGTGTTTGATTGCTAAACGTAATGTGTGTGTGAATTTTTATTATTATTGTTATTATTCTTAAATAATTCCTTCTCACTCAAATGAAATCTCAATATCATGTTTACACAACATTTGTATTTGTTACAGATGAAGATCTTATAAAGTGGGGTTGGCCAGAAGACGTTTGGTTTCACGTCGACAAACTTTCTTCAGCTCACGTTTATATTAGATTACAACCTGTAAGTAAACACAAATTTTGTCATTGTTTATAGTAAAAAGGTAGTTTCTTTTATTGAAGAAATAATGGAGAAACTGGCTGAAAAAAGTAGATAAGTAAACGACTGTATGATTTTTATTAAAAAATTGCATTACAGTACAGTAAGATGGGAAGAATGCGAAGCAGGTTCCACATCTCTGCCATTTTGTTCTAATGTCAAATGCATTCATTTGTTACTCGAAAAATATAGTTCTTTCGTTAGGCAAAAAACGTGATAAATTAGCAATGTCTGGGAACGTATGTAGGATGGAGTGTTCCTAAACATAACAGACAAACTAAAAAAGCAATTAAAACTAGTCAACAAAAATAAAATCTAGACAAACTTAACAAATAACAATTTAGTTTATTTAAATATATATATAATACCCAATAAGTTTAGTTTATGTGGAGCCTTTGTATAAAGAATTTTTTTTGTTATTTATAATTATACATTACTAGGGGACGCACCAACCCTATTGGAACCTTCTATACACATAATCATGTTATGTTTTCTTTATAATAAAGGTGTAGGATTAATAATAACCCCAAAGCTAAGATGGTAAATAATGTTAAATGTTCAAATCAAATTATTTCGTATATTTTATAACAGCAGTTATAATAAAGATTAAAAGATCCAGCAAGGCTTAGGTCTACACTTTACTGTTTTAATAAAAGTTAGAAATACATAGTTGCTTCAAAGTGTGAAATCAGTTGTTAATGGAAATATTAGAGCAAACAGCTGTTTTATCTGTTATTTTATTCAATTGGTTGCTATTGTAATTCACAATTTCTAGGCCTAACCTAGGATTTTTTGCGACTAAATTTACAAAATATTGAAATAAAAAATGTTTTTATCAAAATGAATTATAGCCTGTGTTACTCAGGGCTAGTGAAGCTTTTTATTAGTAAAACTATTGTGCCTCTTTATAATATTAGCATAGATTATGTAGCTGAATTATAGCAATAAATGTGTATGATTGTGTATGTATAAATGTTTCAGGGACAAAGCATAGATGATATTCCAACAGCAGTTATAGAAGATGCGTGCCAACTGGTGAAAGCCAACAGCATTACTGGCAACAAAATGAATGATGTAGATGTCGTATATACAATGTGGTCTAATCTAAAGAAAACTGATGGTATGGAAGTTGGTCAAGTTTCCTTCCATAAGGAGAAAGAGGTTAGTTTATAGTGTCTGTCTAATAGAGTTGAAATTTTGAGAGTGTCTGCAAGCATCTTAATTTACAAGATTAAAGGACGCTTTTTCAATCAAGGGGTTTAAACTCAAACTTCTCTTGAACTTGGTTAAATCTAAAGAATAGTATTTTTCAGCACCAGTACTTAACCCTCCAAGCGCTAAAGTCGCATTTGCGATCATTATAAGTAAGTCTGTAGTGCTAAAGTCGCATTTGCGACTTTTCTACAGAGGTTTTCTAAAACGGACCCGAAGTTGTCATGTTTCATTCAATCTGAGAGTTTCTTGTATGGTTTTGTCAGAAATCGATTACTACAGTATAGCGTAAAATTTTAAATGGATACTTTAAAAAATGTAATTTTGGTAGCATCGTAAAGTCAGCTGTTTTAGTGCACACAACTGTATCTGTGCTAGACGCTAGAAGTTTTTGTTTCTTGCAATGAACCACAATAATTTGTTTGGAAGAGTAGAGTCGTTACAGTTTTACGTTTTTTTTTTGTTCAGCACGAAATTGTGCAACTTTTTTATATCTTGGAATTTATACAGTGATATTTTGAAATTATTTTTAGTGGGAGTATGTCTGAAAATTTAATTTTTAAATTGTGCAAAACAAACAGCTGTGAAAATCTAGAATTAAAAGTACGACAATTATATTAAGATTAAATACAAAATTCATGCTTTTCTGATTATAATGATATATAATAAGTCTATATTTACTTTTAGTAAGAATTTTATACATATTTTATAAAATATACATGCACGCCACCTTAAAAATGCCTAGCACTGAAGAGTATTATAGTGAGCTCTTGGAGGGTTAAAGTGGATGTTTTTGGTGCGAGATCATGGCAATGCCGAACACAATTTATGAACGATACTTTTTATCATATTGCACTAGAATCACACAAATACTTACTTAATTAAAATACACTATACATTTTTCTACAAATTTTAAACGTGATTTAACCGATGCTCTTCGCCTAGTAATGTACATCTAAAAATGGACATTTTTTTACAAATTAATAAACTAAAATATGTGTAGTTTCTATTGTCCGTGTACTACTAGTATAAATCCAATTTTAATTGTTGACTTGAAATAAAAATTTTATATTTAGCTCTTGTTAATTTAGATGGCGAGTGGTGCCAATAAGAGTTGTCGAAGAATGCAGGATTCTTCCCTCTTATCCCTAATAGCCTGTAACAATATTGGTTTCCATCACAGCCCGTAACAATTTTTTGTTGTTATTCCTCGTCCAATTTTTTACTGTGGTATCATTTGATGCCAGAATAGCCTATGTTGTCTTATGAGATATTATTTTATAAATTGCACCACTCTTAAGTTTTGTTTTCCACAGAAATAATATGGTCATGATTTTGAAATGAGCAAAGGAAATCTGTTGATTATTTTTTACAAATTGGGTTTTTATAGCCTAAGTACTCAAAAAAATTTGAATTCATTTTCTTTTAAAAGATTTACATTTTTCTGTTGAAATCACAAAATGGTGATGTTTGCTCAGTTGGAGCTAGGGTTCGACAATTCAAATCCAACCATTGTAATTGGCTATTGCAGTGAGTTAGTCTTACTGGTATAAAGTAAAGACATTAATAAACAGCAACAAATGTAGGAGACAAGTTTAAATAAATAGTTTTGTTAGTTTGTTATATGTTATATTATTTTACTGTTATTTATTTGTTAATTTTTTTTACTCGATTTAGGTGCGGAAAATGAGGGTGGCTAAAAGAATTAATGAAATAGTAAATAGGTTAAATAAAACTAAAAAAGAAGAGCAACCCGACCTAAGAGCTGAACGAGAAGATAGAGATAAGAAAGAAAGAGAAGATAAAAAGAGACTACTGAAAGAACAGAAGGAAAGAGAAAAAGAAGAGGAGAAAAGAAAAAAAGAAGAAGCTGAATTAAGGTACATTAAAAGAAAGGTTAATTTTTTAGTATGTTAAGAGTCATCTATACCTGCTCATTCCAATCACATTCCAGTGTTCCCACAGACCTGGGAAGTCAGGGAAGGTCAGAGAAATTGGTTTTGGGTCAGGAAATTTTTTTAAACAGTCAGGGAAAATTTAGCTAAAACTTTAAAGTTTCTATGTAAAGTTGAACTAAGGTTTTTTACTTAATTTTCTAATTTAATTTGTTCTTTTATTTGTAAGAGATATTTATACAATGTTAATTTATATTGTATGCTTATTAAAATCTATTTATATAAAGTTAATTATATAGTTTTTGGTTTCTATATAAAGTTTGTCTAAAGTAAATACATTTTGTTCTGTAGTTCCTCTCTTATATATCTAGTGAGTACAGTATAATCAATCAATATTGTTAAAATTAAACGTTAATATGCAGGGTGCCTCACAAAGAAACTTTCAGGACGTGTTCTACTTGTGAAAATAAAGAAAAAAGCCCTATAAACATAGGTTTGGAAATGCTGTTTTCCAGATATCCGCCATTTTGTTTCTTGTACAAAATAATTGATATCTAGAGAACGGTTTGACTTGATTAAATTCAAACTTGGCATGAAGTTTAACCTAACAATGATCTATCTAAAGAAAAATAATCGATTATATCCAATCATGCGTTTCAAAATGGCGTCTGTTTGAAAATTGTATACTTAAATTTCTCAAAAACCATACATTTTAACCAAAATTTTTAAAAGGGCTACCTTAGTGGATTCCTTAATGAATTCCTTTGATTCCTTCTTGGATGGTGTAACTGTTAAAACAATCGGATGAAGTATAATAATTAAGTTATGTGTAATAATTAATTGGTTTGTTCAACCCGGCATCCTGTACCAACACAGTAACCCACAGCAATATTGTATTTACATTTGCTGTCATTATCTTTAACTCATCTTTCGTTGACCTTCATGACGAAAAGATCGGGAAATAGTTTTAATTTAATTTTGTAATGACGGACATCGATTGATTTACTAGTTTTGATGTTTTTTTATACGCAGTTCGAATTGCTACCGCTAGATGTTGTGGAGATTCATTATCGGTCGTGATTTGAAAATAAATGTCTGAAATCTTCGTTCCTTTTAACTGAATTAATTTGCTGTATTTTCTTTGTTTATATTTTGAATTGTCACATGTAACTGTAATAGTTAATAGTAAATTATACCTGTTTAAATATAGATAAAATATTCTGTTTAAAATATAGGCTAGGCCTACATTAAATTATATCGCTACAGTGAATAACTAAGTTGTCAACATAAAAGCTAGGATTTAAAATCCTACTTGTTTTAATTTAAACCATAGACATTCATGAAACCACGAGTTACTTAAATACAAATAATGTTGAAATCGTTACGTACCACTTTCATTTAGTACTTAATATATATTTTTCTTTCAGAAGTTACACAACACTCATGAAGGCTGACAATATGACATCAAATCGAGATGGAAACGATTCGGACGACTTCATGTGACTAAATTCCATCGGCTGTTTTTGTGAAAGACTTTTCATCCAATCATTTCAGTTCAATGTGTCAAATTTAGAAGTATCATCCTAGTTGATGGGCGTTTAATACTGCTGACGAAATTATTGCAGCAGTTTGAATATTATAAACAGTTTGTGCGAATTGTAATTAGTATTTTGTATATTTTCAATATTATGTATTCATTTCCTCGACTACCTAAGACAGTTGCAAAAGAATCCATTTTTTTGTAACTACTAATCAAAATAAAAACATTTTGATGACTGTATAAAAACTGAAGTTTTTTTTTGTATAATGTAGCAACTACATCATTATTCCCAAACGAAGCAAATTTCATTTCCCTTCTATTGTCGAACCCCCTGGTAAGATAATGTTAAGGTTGGTTAAAACAAATATCCCCTTTCTGCTTTTGTATAAGGTTTTTACCCTGTATTTAAAATTAAGAAAAACAAAAAGATATGCAACAAAAGTAAGCCTTCTCCTTGATTTCAATGTTTCTCGACCAAGTATTTAGAAACTTTTAAAATAATAATCATAGTGAATTGAATACAAAAAGAATAGTGAAAATAAAATGGTCTGTCATTATTATAGTTTTTGGAAAATAAGCTGTCCTTCTGTCTCAGTGTCTCTATATATTTTCGGCAAACATAGAGGTTTTCGGCTTGCCCGAACCGAGGCTGAAAGTCAAAAGGGGAAAATATCTTGTATTTTGCTTCTAAGCAGGACCAATCTGGCCCGTCTACAAAGAATTGCACAGACACCTGTCTAATGTTGGTGCCATACATACCAACATGGTATATTGCTTGCCATTCAGAAACAGATTTGGGTGCAAAAAGTTTAACCTTTACCATTGCAGTAGATTCATATTCTTTAAAAATTCACTAAAAGTTACTATTTCGGCAAGTGGCAAATTTGCATTGTTTGAAAACCATGTTTTTCAATAGTTTTGATGGGAAGGACCAACAATTTGCTACTAGGAATTTTGTCTGTGAATCGAGATAGGAAGATAAGGGAGTGGCCGGTGAAATAGGGGTACAGTAAAGCCGCGGTTATCCGAAGTAATGTGAACCGAGGGTACCTCGGAAAGCAAAATCTCAGTTGACATGGACTCTTGTCAAAAATACAGTATGGTAAACTGGTGAGATCAACGAAAACGTAGTCAAAGATGTGAAAAAAGGCATCTACTGTATTATCAAGTGAAAACTAAAGTCCAAATAAAAATAAAATACAAAATGATAAATAGACTAACAGTACATGTTCCAGATAAAAAAAATGACTACTTAAAGAAGTTCATAAGTGCTTTATGTTTAACAAAACTCACTCGCTTCTCCTGCATATCTATTTTTACACTGCTCATTGCCAAGACACAGCGAGTTTGAGTTTTATTGAACAACGTGACATTTAGTGAAAAAGCATTAACAAAATTGTATTGATGATTAGCAAAACATTGAAATTAATGTATTGTACAGTACAGGCAGTCATTATACGCAGTCCCGCTTTACACAATTTCGCTTCTATGCGGTAAAAAAGTCCTCGAAAGGTTTTGTATTTCAGCTGAGTTGTTTGGAGTGTAGGCTACAGTTGATAATTTTATAAGTTATTGGCGCGCCGTTTGTCATCTCACTCTCCCCTCCAAGGTCAGTGCTCTTATTATAACGGTACCCCTACTTGCTCTTTCATTGTCTGGGTTTGTCTACTTTTACAACTTAGTCACATCAAGCTATCGTTCGCTGTCAGTCGCGAAAATATTGATCTCTAGTGATAATCCAAAATGTAGTAAAAAAACTTAATTTCTTTCAAACTATTTTACTGTAATTTTAATCGGGTTAAAACTATTCTACTGTATTTATTTTTTTTTAACTTGATTTACTCAATTTATTTATATGTGTGAAATATAAAGCACCTGTACTATATGTACAAATTTTTCATTTACTGTATTGTTTGTACAGAATTTAGTTATTTAATTTTGCTGAGAATTTAGTCACTAAAATCAATTTGAAAAACAAAACTGTTTGTTTTAATTACTAAAATCCATTTTAATGTAAGCCTACTTGATCAATATTATATGTCGATCTATTTTTGGCTATCAGGTCAGTGTTATAAATAGTCCCCATTATACGCGGTTTTGTTTTACGCGGCACTTTGCCGGAACGCATCTACCGTACATAACGAGGACTGCAGTACCTGTGTTTAATAAAGATTAAAAACTGTGCATTTCATTTACCGGAACCCTTTTTGACAAAACCGTATGTGACTAATATAAGTTCAGTACAGTAGATTTGCCGATATATGCGTATTTCACTTTAAAGCATGCGTCTACAGCAAACCGAACTTTTTTTTACTACTTCTGTTAACCCGGAAATCGGTTAGACGAGGCTCGGATAACCGCGGCTCTACTGTATTTTAAGGCCCGAGTGTGGAATTTAATATTGGGGAAAAACCAATTATAGACAGTTTTTTATTTCATAAAATATTTGAGAAAAAAACAATATGAGGGCTTTTATAAAATTTGACCTACGACCTCAAATGTCCTAAATCCGGCACTGCTAAAACGGAATAGACACTATACTTAAAAACTGTGTGTTAGACAAGACTGATGTCATGAATACTGAACCTCTTTACTGGACATGTCTCAGTGAATCAGTGGCACACCAAGGATTTGGCTTAGGGGGGGATTAAGCTCAGGTCAGAGTATATATAATCAATAAAATCTAAATGAATGGAAGTTCTGTAACTTATGACAAATTCTGAAATATATATTTTTTAAGTTAATACTTCTTTGGGCACGTTAGGTAGTTATGTTGGAAGTGGTTGGATGGGTATAAAGCTCCCGCTTAGCATCACGTCATGCTGTACTCAACCTCAACAATGTACGTGTACCTCAACTGATGCAAAGAAGAAGAAAAAAAGTTGTGTGCGCGCCGCGTAGTTAAGTATGTACTGTAAATAGTATTTTTCTGTATTCAACGGTTAGTTTGTGTATCTAAATATAAATGTATTATGTTAATTTTTGTAACTGGTAAATGTGTACAGTTATAAGAATCATAAAACTGTAGGCCTATTTGTTAAAATGTTTTATTTATGTACGTTAATTATTTATAGTCCAGCAGTCAGGTACTTTTACCTGGACACAATTTCAAAGTTAATGAAATTTTGGGGTGTTATTTTGGGATGTATAAAGATGTAGTATACGAGTTTTCCACCTAAATTTCCTTGTGGAAATTTTAGGGGGGCCAAAAAACCGTGATTTTTTTGGACTTTTTTAGATTTTTTACCTATAACTCAAAAATTACGCGTCTTACGAAAAAGTATGTCCTATAAAAAGTTAAAGAACATTAAATTTCCTTCAAGATTCACTGGTCAAAAATATTTTTCGGCCTAATAGTTACCGAGGTACAGCCCTCTAAAGTTAGGCAACATTTCTTAAAATGTACACATTCACTAAAATATGCATGTCTTTGGCCCCTATCTTTCGATTCTTAACATATCAGTGTATATTATGTATACCCCTTACCTTTTACCACCCCACCCCTCCTTGGCCCCCTTCCCCGCCATTATTTATGGAGATATACCTAATAATATGCATTCTATAGGCCAAAAAGTAGTAAGTTTTTTAATCACAATACCAAACCATATCAAGAGTAAATTGAATCTGCTGACCAGTTCAAGTGTAAATTGAACTGTTATCATTTAATTCGTCTGACCTCTTTTTCACTCTCAGATTATCCCAATTAAGTAGTGTCAGGTAGTTATAGAACGAAATCGTTACTTACTATTTATATATTTAAACTTATGTACACGTATTTACATTGTAAACTAAAGGTAATAATATATGCACATTAGATAAATGCTAATGGTCATCAATTAATTGTCAGTCTTGATTTTGTTGGGGCACACTGTCACCACTTCACCCTCCGAGTCATCACTCAATCTGCTACCTGCATTACTGATAACAATGTCAGCTCCATACTTTTCCTGTAGACGCCTCTTCACAGTTTTCACGTGTGGTCGAGAATCTTCAGGTATCTGATCGAGCAACTGGCGCATGGAAAACTGGCACTCATCACTATTCTCTTCACGAAACGAGAAAATATTCTCCATGGCTTGATCAAAGTTGGCAGTACTTACACGTCCAGGTCTCTTTTGCACACGTACAGGAATATTGTAAAAATGTGTAATACAATGTAACTAAATCTGTGTTAAAACTCTTCAACAATGCAACACGTTCTCCTTTTTCTGCCCCCAATCGTCACCTAGCTCTCTTGCTTTTGACAAAATCGTATCTGCTAGTCCTGGTAGTGTCACCTTTACCATACAATTACGTCTTTCAGGATTTAACTTTAACTGTTTTATTTCTGTAATCTTCAGTAACTTGTTCATCGCACAAGAAATAGGCATTGTTGTAATCAAATGTTAGCTTACCTGACCGGGTTGGTTTGGGGGTAGCAGAAGCAATTTCCTCATCACGACGTAAAGAAACCAAAATCAATTTTTGAAGTGATAACTTCTAATGGTGCATTGGGCACTTTCGCTTGACTATGTTTCTGAAATCTAGCGTCACGCAAACCTTTTGCAAAGACACAAGTCAGAGCGTGAAGAGGGAATAGGCGAAACTAGTATTTATAGACAAGTAAGCGCGTGGAGAGGGAATAGACGAAGCATAGTATATAATAATACGTAATTATTATAATATTAATATATTATAATAAGAATGCGAAAAATAGTGACCATTATAATGTAAGCATTATTTATTTAGTGACTAATGATTTTGAATGAGGTATTAGTGTATGCACTCTACATAGAATTCTAAGAAATTCAATATGTAAGGGATAATTATAATTATAATTATTATATTTGTGCGTTTTAAGTTTTGTAAAGAAGATTGATTTTTTGTCTAACTGAAGTACGTTTAGACAAAATTTTACATTTTGACAAAGTAATATTTTACATCGTTTTATTTTACTGTAAGTTAGGCACTTAAATATAAAATTTAGTATTGTCCTGTCACCTAATAGTATATATAGACAAGTAAGACGGAATAGACGATACATAATATATTATATTATATTATACTACGTTATTATAATATTATAATTAATTATTATTATAATAACTATCCCTTACATATTGAACTATTCTTAAAATTCTATGTAGAGTGCATACACTACTGTAATACCACATTCAAAATCATAGTCACTAAATAAATACTGCTTACATTTTAATTATCACTATTTTCGCATAATTATTATAATTATAATATCATTACATAATAATATTATAATTATAATAATATTACTATATTATAATATTATAGTTATTATATTACAATTATGCAATTTCAAAATATGATATAATATTTTTTGACAATATATTGACTTGTGTAATTTGTTGACCTTCATTCTCCTCTAATATTAATACTGATAAAAATATAAATCGGTCATAGAAGTTATCACTTCCAACGTGTGGTCTTAAGCACATCCAATGTTTTTCATTGTTGTAACGTTTTCGACAAGCTGTGTGTACTGTTACTTCTTCCATTGGTTCAAGTAACAAAAAACGGGAAGGGTAATGACCTTATTACCGTACCATGATGAAGGGCTCTACCTCGGTACCTATTTGGCCGAAAAAAAATGTTTAACCAGTGAATTTTGAAGGAAAGTAATGCTCTTTAACATTTACTGGAAAAATCCAGTTATAGGCAATTATTTTCATAGAATATTTATTATAGGAGTTAATGGCCTATAGAATGCATTTCATTAGGTACATCTCCATAAATAATGGTGGGGAAGGGGGTAAAGGAGGGGTGGGGTGGTAAAAGGTAAGGGGTATCCATAATATACACTGATATGTTGAAAATCCAAAGATAGGGGCCAAAGACATGCATTTTTTAGTGAATGTGTACATTTTAAGAAATGTTGCCTAACTTTAGAGGGCTGTACCTCGGTAACTATTAGGCCGAAAAATATTTTTGACCCGTGAATCTTGAAGGAAATTTAATGCTCTTTAACTTTTTATAGGACATATTTTTTCGTAAGACGCGTAATTTGTCCAAAAAAATCACGGTTTTTTGGCCCCCCTAAAATTTCCACAAGGAAATTTAGGTGGAAAACTCGTATACTACATCTTTATACATCCCAAAATAACACCCCAAAATTTCATTAACTTTGGAATTGTGTCCAGGTACCCCCCAAAATTTTAACCTGACTGCTGGACTATTAGAAATTATTATTAATATTGTATTGAAGAAATTAATAATCAAATATGTTTATATGTTATACCATGGTTCACAGTTTCTGGAAAGTCAGGGAAAAACTTATAAAAATACCACAAGTCAGGGAAATAAAGTATAATTTTTGAAAAGCCGGAGAAATTTGTTTGTAATAAAGCATTGTTTTTACTGGAAGATCAGATGACAAAGAATACAAAGTTATCAGTATTTGTTATTCTGTTAAAATGAAGTGGAACCTAATATGAATTGGTAAGTGATATATTTATTCTATAATTTCTCGTGAATTCATGTTGTGCTTGTAGTTTTGGTACACAGATTCACACCATTCATTTCTAAGCCCTTTACAATAAGTTTTCACTGCCTCGAGCTGTGGTTATACTGTAAATAGTACTTCCAATATCTTACAGGCCACAGAAATTTATTGGGTTACATTTTATGTTGGGCTACTTTTGTAATATTTCGAATACAATCTAGTTTTCAATTGCCTATAACAAAACCAGATGTTAGAAAGTCAACCAATTAAAAATATTTTTAAATCATGGTGTCTCCTAGGCAGGAAATTGATGTTTAATAATTCCCTGGCGTAGGGGTTGGCGATCCCACCGCCCAGCACACTGCACTTTGTGCTGCAAACAGCCCCTAACTGTTACAATTCTTACTAACATCTTTACTAATCCTTTGCCTTTTAATTTAGTTGTGTCTACTTTGGTTTTCACAACAGGCACATTTAAATTTAAAAAATAGATACACCGGAAACGTTAAAAAAAAAAGAAACTAAAATATTTTGTGCTAATTATGTTTTTTAATTTCCAGGTTTGTTTTAAAAAATGGCATCAAGGAGAAATATTTTCAATTACCAATGGTTGGACTCTAAAACAAACTCTCAATTTGTTGGCTGGTTAAGTAAAGGACCTACCATTTCACAGACATATTGCAACATTTGCAAAAAAAACAATTAATTTACCTAATACGGGGCATCGGGCTGTTGTGTCACATTCAAAAGGCAAAGCTCGTATGAATTTTATTAAAATTAAGGAAGTTCAACCTTCCCTTAAAAACTTATTTTGGTTTCTGGTAATGTCCCGAAAGATAATGAAATTGTTGCTAGTAAAAGTATTGAAAATATCCAATCAACTAGTCACATCTGAGAAAATGTTAACGTTTCACACACACCTGAGAAGTTACTTAATAAATTAACCTCAACACCACCTTGTCAATCACTTTCATCATTTTGTGCAAGAGGTAATGTTACAAAAGCAGAAATATTGTGGGCTTTGAAAGTAGTACACAGTAAAGATGTCATTGAACTCATGTTCAGATGTAGGTGAGACAATCAAACTTATGCCTCCAGATAGTGAAATAGCCTCAAATTTTAAAATGGGGGCAACAAAATGCAAATATGTAATCAACTATGGTCTTGCTCCATTTGTTTTGATGAATCCCTGAACAAGAGGTGACAGATGGACATATTTGTAAAATTATTTGATGTTTACAGAAAGAAGTAGAGATATGTACAGAATATTTTAACAGTGTTTTTAGCGAATTTCCATAGGAAAAATGAGCTATTGCAGTGGCCCTTGTGGTAAGACCCAAGGTCGGGAGTAGCAAATGAGCACCGATCATGGTCCCCAGAACACGTTTTGGGGTGTCATTAAAAATCATATATGTGTTCGCACTCTAGCGGCCGCATTTTAAGTCCGATTTGGTCCAAATTTCATGCACATGTTGGTTGTTTATGTCGCTATTCAGCACCGTCGTGAGTAGACCTATTTCCCAAATTGTTGGTTGAAACCCTAAAACATAGGACTATAAACTTAATTTTGGAAATTTGCTCAACTCACGTTGGCGGTTCAGCTGCGTGGTAGAATTTTTTTTTTTTTTATAGAGCCACGGCACAAGATCTACTTGATAATTTAATTGCTGGAATCCAGCCATTAAAACCATTAAAAAAAAAACATTCTTCAAATTTCCATGGATGGCCTGAATGTAAATTTGAGTTTTTTTAAAAAAGTTGGAAGAGGAAATCAAGGAAGATAATGTTGATGGAAAAAATCATGAACATTGGAGTTTGTGGACTCCATTTAGTAAATGGAGCAATAAAATCTGGACTTCAAGCTGCAAAGTGGGATGTGGATGATTTTTGGCGGGAACATATTACATTTTCAATGATTCTCCTGAACGCCGTTCAGAGTATACTGCACTAACGGGAAAGACATTATTTCTTTAAAAACACTACCACTATTTAAAGAAATATATTTTAATGATGATATGAAGACATTTATTGATACGAGAAAGAATCTCATTTCCAAGAAATTAAGAAACGTTTCAACACTAACTAAAGACGTTTCCATCAAGTTCAAACTGGCATTTTTCAAAAATATTGCTCTTTAATGTGAACCGGTCTTGAGAGAAAGTGGTCGTCTGATCCGCTTGCCCCATATTTGTTATCACATTTGCAGATTATTCTCCACAATTTGTTAGAGAGGTTTGTTAATAAAAACAAAATAACTAGCACAACAACTAAACTCTTCTCCTTGGATCTCAAATTTGTATTTTTTTTCTAAGGACTTCACATTTGAGGTTTTTTATAAAATGTTTTTATAAAAAGTTTTTGTATACATTTTGAAAAAGCAAACTGATTGTTATGCAATATTTTTTAATAAAAAAAATATATGCTATTTAAAAAGTATAATCCGTTCATTTATTTGCTTCAAGTTTTGTCTCTTAATTTCATCCAAGAAATGTTTTTTTAAATTTTGTTACTAATAGTAGTTTAGTATGTATATTTGTTCTTTTATATTATGTTTGTAAACTGATTGTTATACAATACTTTTTAATAGAAAAAATAATTATGCTATTTTAAAACTATACTTCAGTCTTTGATTTGCTCCAAATTTTGTCTGTTAGTTTTAAACAAGAAATTTTTTTTAAGATTTTGCTACTAAATAGCAGTTTCATATGTTTGTTAGTTCTTTCATATGATATTTTTCCTTTAGATAAATAGACTTGAACTGATTGTTTCTTGTTAGTACTTACTATACTTTTATTAGCGAATTTCCATAGGAAAAATGAGGTATTGCAGTGGCTCTTATGGTGAGACCCAAGGTCGGGAGTAGCAAATGAGCACCGATCATGGGCCCCAGAACACGTTTTGGGGTGTCATTAAAATTCATATATACACTCCTGGACAAAAGTTTTGCAACAACCATGTTTGACTTAAATTGATTAGTTTCAAAGTAAATAAAAACACTAAAAACCTTTTTAATTTATTTCTTCCTTATCTTAGATTAAAAAAGCGACAAAAATATTAAGACTTTTAGAGAGTATCATATTTTATTTTGGAAAAAAAAGAAAAGCTAAAATAAGCCGATAAACTTGTAGTTTTTAATTCAAAGAAAAATTTATACATTTAATTTATTTGGTTTATTACCAATTTCCTAGTATCTGGTATTTCTTCCTCTTGCTTGGATTACTTCTTGCAGCCTTCTCCTCATACTACTGATGAGGTGTTGAATCTCTTCTTGCGGTGTTGCCTCCCACTCCTCTATCACTGCGGCTATAAGGGATGCGAGAGTGGTTGCAGGGTTGTTTCTTCTCCTGATGCGTTTTTTTACACTTTCCCACACGTGTTCAATAGGGTTGAGGTCTGGACTCTTGGGTGGCCAATCGATTGAACTTATGCCGACCTCCATAAGGTAAGGATGCATGATAATGCTCGACCACGTACAGCAGCCACTGTACGTGGTCGAGCATTATCATGCATCAGTTTGAAATTTGGTCCCACAAACAGAGCAAACGGAACAACATGATCTTGCAGTATATCTTCCACATACCTTTGTGCTGTCAGAGCCGGTCTACGAAGTACCACGAGTTCTGTACGAGCGTCGTACTGTATACCACCCCAGAACATCACCGAGCCTCCACTAAAAGGCACCCTGGGTGAGAAGCAGGCTTGTGCAAATCTTTCGTGACGCCTTCTCCATACACGTGAAGCCATCTGGTGAAGCTAGACTTACTTTAGTCTCATCAGAGAAGAGAACATTCTTCCAGTCATCCACAGTCCAATGGATATGATTCTGGGCAAATCTAAGCCTCAAAGCACGTTGACGTGCAGTGAGAAGAGCACTGTAGCAGGCCGTCTACTGCTCAAATCCACTTCTGCAAGACGTCTATGGTTGGTACGACTCGAAATATTCACATTGCGCACCTGCCTGATCAAACCTTGTAGCTGCATACTGGTAACCGTCCTCCTGCGAAGTGCACTTATAAAAAACGATCATCATTTCTGTCAGTTACTCTTGAACTGGTCTTCTGTTATCTCTTCCAGTGTCTTGAAACTGCCTAACGGCTCTTCCAATTGTGGAACGGTGTATTTCGAAAATCCTAGCCACTTCACTTTGCGAACGCCCTTGTCGAACCAAAATTCTAGTTCTGACCGCCTCAGCTGTAGTTAAACGAAAGTGTACATCCATAGTAATTTATAAAAAAATAATAATTTCAATTATTCTTACTAAATAAAAATGCACTGCATCACTCAAATCACTTCAGAATTCTGAGAAATTACCTTTTTTAAGTCCGATTTGGTCCAAATTTGGTACACGTGTGGTTGTCTATGTCCCTCGGACGAGTTCGTTAGCCAAAAAAATTTAACAACTGGAAGTACGTTTTTTGACAGGAAGTATTTTTTTAGATTTTTACTACGTGAATGAAATGTTTTTAATGTTTTTTCTACAAATATAAATGTAGGATGTTATTCTGCACGTTTTGTTTTTTTACGCGACCTTATAGCTTGCTTGGTTCCCCCAAAATCGACCAAAACGTAAAATACCATAAAAGTAAACGGTTCGAAGCCAAGTGGTGCAAATTCGCGAGGCCACTAGGAGAAAACAAATTCTACTAATATATTGCGTACACATAGACAGCTGTTCAAAGCCTTCGTGAATAGACCTATTTTTACCAAATTGTTAGTTGAAACCCTAAAACAGGCATATAAAATAGGCATTCTAATTTCATTACACCACTTTTTAGATAGGCCTATGTCTACTGCTCATGTGTGGCAGTCATTTGAACAAAGTCGTTCTCGTGTATTGTGACAAATGGCTTACTTTTTAATTTGGTCGTGAAATTTTATACCTTTAAGATAGTTTATGCAGCGAGAAGCAGTAGCAAAAGTGTTTAAACACTCATTTATTAAGACAACGACAACTGCAGTTGGATTGAGAAATGTATTCTTTTAATTATGTCGGATACAGGTCCACATTGCAAGATTCAAGCTGCAAGAGTTAGTTCTATCATTGACTATATAACCATAGTCAATGGTTCTATTGTGAAAAGGTCCCTATATCACTGAATCTTTTATAAGTTAATAAATTACCAGTTATGGGTCTGTCAAGTGATCCTCGTATGTGTTGGGAAACACTAGCATGCATCTATCATTGTTTGTTAAACAAATTTCACTCGTGAGAGGTACAAGAAATACCAACTAGAAATACAGACCGACATAAAGGTGTTAAAGTTCCTCGAAAAGAGTGTTTACTTGAGATCTGAAGGTTTGAGATTTACAAGGCGGTAAAAATGGACCCACGCAATTTCCTAAACAATAAATTATTGTTTAATTGTAACATAATATTTGACTGTGCTTTAAAGATATCAGATAATTTTATAAAGAAATGAGGAATATCATTGGTGGAGGGAATCCTTGTCAGCACTTCATACCCGGCTCTCGTACCAACAACAATTAATGTCGGACAAAATATATTCAACATGTACACGTGTTTGTGTTACATGTCGTAACAATTGTTTAATGTTTTGACAACCTCTTGCAAATGATTTTTGACACCTGATGTTTTATGCATGTTGTCATCTGAAACTGGGGTCTAGTGTTTTCCAACACATAAGATGATCACTTGATGTACCTATAAAAGGTAATTTACTAACCTTTAAAAGTTAGTGGTAGTTATTTCATTGTTGTTCGATACTGATGACATCCATTAGTTGCTATAGTAGAAAATATTTCTTTGTCCTGTTTACAGTTTATAAAGTAATTTACAAGTACAGTAGCTCATATGTCAATAAACTTATTTTGTACTTCATGATGTACATTGCATTTCTTTAAATTGTATTCCATATACTTCATGAGATAGCCTCGCTATACAGGGTGTTTCACGGGAACCCTGACAAACTTCAGGAAATGGTTCCTTGTATCAAGGGAAGAAAAAAATGTTAAATAAACATAGGTCCCAAACCCATTTTTTTCGTACTTATAGCTGAAAATTGTTTTTTTCCAGATTTCCATGTAGTTCTAGTGTTTTTTTACCTCTAGACAAAAATTGAGTAGAGATATTGTGTTAAAACTTATACTGGTAGTTGGAGCAGAAAATTCTGCAGACATACCATTGTTTTTTAGTCAGAAAATAACAATAATTATTCGGTGGTTGCCTTCAAAATTGTAAAATTAATTTAAAAAATTTAAGCTTAAAAAATGTTTTTTTTATTTCACAAGCTTTTATGTGAAAACTACTTGACAACTTGGGCTGCAACCTTACCAAAAGTTGTCAAATTTTATGTAGAATAAGATTATATCACAACTTCCTTAGTTTTATAAGCAGTTTCAGCCAGATTTTTATGATTTTGTAAAGTATTGTAACACAAAATACAAATAAAATTTTAGAGATTGTACTCTAAAATTTTTCCTTTTTAAATAAGTTTGTTTTTAAACATCTAATATCATTCAGTGTGGGTTTTTATAATATAAAATATGAAGAAAATTCATTTACAAAATCTGCATAGCTTTGTCTATTAACTGTCTACCAATTTTTCACCATAACAATCGAAATGAAAAGGTAAAACAACATGTTTAATTAAGCATCTCCAAATTTACTTACACTAATTTAAATTGTACATGGATAATAGTAATTTAAAATTTTACAAATTAAGGTAAACCGAATATTAATTATCTTAAAATGTTTTCGAAGTGTCCCCCGTTGTGGTTTCGGCAAAATCGAGCTCTCTGCAGCACGGAAGATGTTGCTCTTTGTACCATTTTAGGATTGTCTTTGATTGTTCGTGCAACATTGAAGATTCTTTCTAGCAGCTCCTGTCTTGTTTGCGGTTTTGTTTTGTAAACTTCCATTTTCATATATCCCCACAGGAAGAAGTCCATCGGGGTAAGGTCTGGTCACCTGGATGGCCAACGTACTGGTCCATGGTGAGCAATTATTCTTTCAACAAAACGGTTATGTAAGAACCGACTCACATGACGAGATATGTATGCGGAGGCGCTCCGTCATGCTGGTAAAACATAGTTCCTCTGATTTGGAGAGGGATGTCCTCAAGAAGCTCAGGAAGTACGAATTGTAAAAACTGTAAATACGTTACACCATTTAACACCCCATCTAATAATGTAAGGGCCTATAAGTTTGTCATTAATAAGTCCGCACCAAACATTGACTGAAAATCTTCGTTGAAAGTTTGTTTCTACTGCAGCATGTGGATTTTCTTCAGCCCATATGTGAGTGTTTTTCCAATTGTTAATACCATTCCGGGTAAATTGAGCCTCGTCTGTAAAGAGTATTAACTTAACCAACCGACGCCGACGATTAGCTGCAATCCAACGACAAAACACAGACCTCCTAATATTATCGCCGTGGTGAAGAGCCTGGACTTTCTGTAGATGATAAGGGTACAAACCTTCATTATTTAAAATTCTCCATGCCTGAGTAGAAGATAAAATGTGTTGTGTTGAAAGCCTCCTTACACTAGTACCTGGGCTTCGTTGAACAGAATCCAGAATGTTTTCTTCCGCCTCAACTGGTGTTTGAATAACATTACCAGGTTTACGTTTATTAAAAGAACCTATCTCACTCAAACGGTTATGTATGTCCGTAAATACTTGCCTGTTAGGTACACGCCTTTTGGGGAATCTTCTGCCATACTCAACAACAGCTGCTCTTGAACTTCCATTACAAAAGCCGTACACAAAGTTCATATCAGCGTACTCACTATTAGTAAACATAATTTTGAAATGATTGTTACTGTAAAGAAGGCTAGTGCTAAAATATTGTTTACAAATACAAACTGTCAACAATGGGGTCAATCAGCTGACTAAAGACAGCTGATTAGTGATTGTATACCCAGCTTGAAACCATGTGTTAATTAATAGTAATATTAAATAACACTAAGGGAGTAGTTGGATTTAGAAAATAAGGCCAATACACTTTTTACATATGCATAGCAATTACTTCTGTTACCAATTTTATATTGAAAAATCAAACAAAAAATTTTATTCTACATAAAATTTGACAACTTTTGGTAAGGTTGCAGCCGAAGTTGTCAAGTAGTTTTCACATAAAAGCTTGTGAAATAAAAAAAACATTTTTTAAGCTTTAATTTTTTTAATTAATTTTACAATTTTGAAGGCAACCACCGAATAATTATTGTTATTTTCTGACTAAAAAACAATGGTATGTCTGCAGAATTTTCTGCTCCAACTACCAGTATAAGTTTTAACACAATATCTCTACTCAATTTTTGTCTAGAGGTAAAAAAACACTAGAACTACATGGAAATCTGGAAAAAAACAATTTTCAGCTATAAGTACGAAAAAAATGGGTTTGGGACCTATGTTTATATAACATTTTTTTCTTGCCTTGATACAAGGAACCATTTCCTGAAGTTTGTCAGGGTTCCCGTGAAACACCCTGTATGTAGCCTACATTGCATTTCTTTAAATACCGTACTTTATGTCTGTAAAAACACCACGGGGTTTGCCAAGTCCAAAAATTCACTATTCTTTAGACTTTACTAATTAATTGTAAAGTAAAATCTGTGCAAATTTAAAGACATGAACAATCTTGAGTGTTTTTGTTTGTTGCAAGAATGAAGAAAAATATGATTTTTAGCCATGCGATCGTGCTGACAACCTGTCCATTACTTAAAAAGACATACAAAAGGCATCTTTTTAAAAGAATGATTCAACTTTTTTCTGTCTTCAATTAATCTTGTCCTTTTTCCCCAAAGGGCGGTTGCCTCTCCCTATATGGCTGCGCCCATTTTTGTCTTTTGCGTTCCACAGCCAGTTAAAAAATAAATAAGGATGAAATAATTATGAGGCTTATTTGTATGATGTATTGTATACAATATTTACAGTTTTGTTTGAATTACATTACTGTTTATAATAATTATTACTTCTTAAAAATTTGTTTTTTTAAATTAACTAACATTTTTCTCTCTACATGTATTACAATTTTTTTGTACACATACATTTCATATATTTAGGTCCAATTTAACTTATTTATTTACTTATAGATATATGTTTATTGTTTTTACTGTTATTATTATGAATATTTTTTTAATATTCAATAAAAGTTTCATCACCAGTCAACATTTTAAAGTGTAATTGGCAATAGACAAAACATTATATTTTTTAAACTTAAAATGACAGGTTTATATTAAAAATAAAATTATAAACATTTTCTCTACAGACATATTATTGTGTAAACTATTCTACAATGCTAGATTCGATAGCTCATTTTTCTGTAAACATTTAATGAGTAAAACATCATACTGTTGAACCAATTTGAATAAAAGCTTTGAATCTCTTTTTAGACATCTGTCTAACAGACAATGGTAGCTTATTAAATAGTTTATACTGTTGATAAATAAAACTATTATAAAATTTACTCAATCTATTGTAAGGAGTAACTAGGTCTTGTTTATTATTACTTATTAGGACCTAAAACATTAAAATTATCAATATCTAATTAAGTAACATGTTTTACATTACCTAAATTACAAAAACTATGGAAGATGGGCACAGGCTCAGTCAATATTTCAAGCCTAATGATTGTCCATCTGAAATTTGTTCTTTAGTTCTGATTGCCTTTTTCTGCTATAAAAACATCCGATGAACTGAGGTGGAATTGTCTCAGAGTCTAATATCATAATAATACTATTGATTAAAACAGTCCAAAATGAACCAGTGACTCCTTACTAACACAAAGTTTCAACTTTCTCAACAGAACTAAATAAGAAAATGTTTAACAGTGATTGATATATCAGGTTGTCCTGCTATCCAAACACAGCCCTAGTAGCTACACCATTGCCATTTCATACTTTAAAAGAGTATTTTTGTAAAAAATTATCAGCCCCATTTTATTATCATTTATGGCATGGTTGTTAATAAAAACCAGGTGTTTAGCAAATTACAGTGCATTGTAGAGGCTGAGATAGGTGCTGCCGTCTGCATTAATTTAAAATAAATCTGAATTTAAACAAAATATAGCAAAATTACCATTTAAATTATTCGAGGTTATTCTTCACTTTAATAAGATGGTAACTTATTATTTATCTCATAAGAATTTTCGCTCACTCATCTAAAGTAGCTGATACCGTTGCATTTTATGACAACAAAAAGTTGAATAAGTTTTATTAATAACACTTAGGATTAGTGGACGGTCGATGATAATCTTCTTTGACGAGCCGAATGGTGTTATAACCAGGTAAGGTTCACTCGCCTTAGTCGTTACGGTTAAAATGTTATAAAGTAAATTGAAACGTAGGAGCTCTGCTGCACTCTGAGTTATGAAGTAGGTTTCCGCAACACGACCAATGTCTGCGTCCTGGATGACCCGTGTGTCCGTGTCCACAACCTTTGTAGCCACCTGAAATTCAAATTGACACGAACAATTAATTATCAGTCATTCATATGCAGTTACTATACTGTTTTGTGAGTCGACACAGTACAGCACGTTTGCTTGTAACCAATTTAAAAGAATAAGACAGCACACTTGCGCCTTGTCTAATAATTTGGTTAATGTAGCTAATGAATTACTGAAGACATAGAGACAGTGTCGAAGAAAGGCGTTGAAAAAATAAATTTAATGTACAATTGATAAAATCTGTGAACAAGTTTTATTTTATATATTATTGTAAGTTTGTTAATTTTATAATAGCATAACCGGATTAAAACAGAAAATTTTATAAACACTGGTAGTCATACACAGCAGTGATTTAACTGGGAAAATATGAGCTCTCAAATTTTTGTAAACTTTTTACTTTCTCACTATACTATAGTATAGAGAAAGTATAGTGATCGCAAAAAAAATCAATGTTGAGATTTTTGTGGAAATATCCGTTTTGGGGACCCCCTGAGTACAAAAAAGCGGTTTTTACAAAATATCTGTCTGTATGTATACAAAGCTAGAGCAAAAACTATTCGATCGATTTCAAACAAATTTGCACCAGACATGTCAAGTAATCCTGCATA